>QLPG01002724.1:0-28768 GCA_003314385.1 Gomphus sp. MG54
GGACTCCGGGGATCAAGTCTGATTTTGTGCATGAAACGTGATAGACAAATAAGGGGCTGCGGGGTGTGATCCCCTCTGATCTAGCGACCTGGAATCAGACAGGTTGTACAACCAAAAATGAGAATGTATCATAATGTGTACAGGTGGAGCATATAGATGTGGTCATACGGAAAATTCCAGAAGCAACATGAGTTTTTCACGCAAGTGGACGGCATACCCGTTGTTGTAAGTGTGACCTGATGATTTGTGCCCATTTATCCGAGTATTCATTACTTTCTCACTTCAATTTTCAATGTGTCTGGCCTCCTTCTAGATAAACAGTAAAGACCGTCGTCTGACCACGGATAGAGGTTTCTAAATTTCCACATAATGGCATACATAGCCTCGATGGTTGCGGATACCCTTGTGAAGTTACTATTCAGCCCGATCCTCCCTCCCTGTGAGAGGCTCTGCCCATTTGTCCCATGATCCTGATTGGTATAGACATCCATCCATCTATACATTGATCCCGAGGAATGGACAGCAGTGCCTCTGTGGCCAGCATAATCATAGAGTGATTCTTGAGCGTTTAAGGTTGAATAAGTGCGAACAGCATCAAGCACACGTGATAATAAAATAGTAAGACGTAGACAAGTAGATAATACAGAGGCTGTGTAGCTCAACCGTGGACCAAGTTTTCAACAACAGGCAAGAATAGTGAGGATAGTGGGCAGTAGAATATAGCATTAAAGCCATAGGGGTAACCCTGCCAACCAAATGGGTCAATCATCCAAGCTACCAGTCTCTGGTTTCAGGGGGATTATATTGTACAAGTTAGGCCAACAATATCTAATATCACAGGGCCCTGGTGTCATTGAACCAGTTGAATACAACACGGCCCTGAACCTTGATTATATGAATTGTTTGAGTCGAAGCGTCTAACTGCCATTTGCAGATATAAACCAACATGCTCGTCGGTCATTGATCATTGCCTTCATCCCTTCCGCTTTGCTCACTCATCATTATCATGTCTCAACACGAACCAGAGATAACAGGTCAGTTGCCTACCCAAACTAGATTACTCAGCTTACAATCTTGTCGATAATAGTAACAATTCATGGTATGATTCCTACATTCAGGTATGTTCTCTTGGGTTGGAGAATCAAGGTGGAACGCACACTAACCGATCATGGCACAACACATGGGCAGAGTACAAGTGAGTCTCAGGGTTTAACAACCATGATCACATCTGACTCTTCCGCCAATTCCGTTAGCTCTTACTTGGCCGATGCAACATGGAGATGCCAGAGGAACAACATAGTACCCCTGAAGGCTACTCCTGCAGTCCAAACACCAGCCGCAGCAAATCAGCTTGGCTTGGTACATAGGCCTCATCAATCGGTCCAGAAGGAATATCAAGTATGTAACCTCCCTCAACTTCAAACAGCTCCTTATGTCTATTTGACCCCACTCTGTGTATCAAAGTTACATACCTTGGTAAGCCATTGTATTGAGCCTCGTCACTAAAGTACTGATGTCCCTGTATTTGCTAGGCTACTCAACTATCACACCTGCGCAGACAGTGAATATGATTACATCGGCACAGCATATCTGGCACGACGCGAGATCCACAGTGATGGGTCACAGCTTAAGTAGATTGAACATGGAGGAAGGAACCAGTGAGTGTTTTCTCCATCACAAGCACAATTATTTGACCAATGTGCGCGAAGCATCACAGCGCTTGAAAATTTAACGATCGCGAGTACAGAGCGTACTGCTCGTTTGGACAGGGATGCATCTGGCCGCCTGGACACTGGGTTGTGTCACAGTCGAAAGTGGCGTATCACCTTTTGCGGTGGATCAAGGAGCAACACCTGATGTGTTCAAAGGCAAGATGGGACAAAAATGGTGCAGAGCGCACATGTTTGGTAATAGGGAGGATCATGTGAGTAGATTCAGCGGTTGGGAGTATGGTGATTTTTGAAGATTTGCCATGCCTGCTAAACTGTATACATATTATGTTTGGGGATAGTCGTTGGAAATTATGGAATCTGCAACAGCATCTGCGACTATCTTCCGACTGTTTTCCTTGAAAGACATTGAATGCTCGTAGAACTAACCCAATTCAGCCTTTCCAAACAGAAAAAGACGTCCAAGAGTCTGACCTTATTGCTTCTGTATCCATCTGATATCCACAGATCACCGGTGAACAAAAACATCCACACACTCATTTCCCCCCGATTCGTCTCTATTGTATTCTTTGATAGTACATACAATTAGATACTGTAGTCTAAGTATTAGACTTGATATATGACATAGCTTCAGAAAGTTTCTGACTATATCTTAGGTTGTAGCTGCACACAGAAGTTGCCCTTGCAACTCACCTCACTTTCAACGATTTCCCGGTCAGTCTGGAGGTGGATGAAGAAAAGATGCTCCTGAAACACGGAATGAGAGCTGAGCACATTATCGCTTGAGACAAGTGCCCAGGGGGACCACAAGGAGTTGTACATCTCGAAAGTCAATGTCCCCGATCATGAGCTGTCGTATCGAGGGGGTGGAAGTGGTGGGCGACGGTGAAGATGCCGGGCAGTGCAGCGTTTCGCATCTACATGTCGGTTATGTGAAGGTCATATAACTGTATATCGCGTCACCTGTATAACTGTGATCTTGTGATCAGAGTATATGTGTATATATCTCATAGAACGATAATACTGCAAAGTCATCATCACATTTCTGCACGTCGATAGCGCGGTGGGATAAACATGGCGCATTCCACCGTCTGGTTCAGCCCATTCAGTTCTTGGAAATTACGGCGAAATCTAGGAAGACACTCGGATTCAGTTGCATTCTCTTCTGATGACTCACCCCTTGTGTCTGGGTTGTCGGATGTTTAGTCAGTATCTTGCATGTGGTGCCGGAGACGTGTTGTCCGTCGCATTCTCGTCTGACGAGCCGCGGGTAGCGTCTGGGTCGGGCCACAATACAATCTGGATTTGGCATGTGCCGAGGGACTTGGAGATGGAACACAGAGTGCGTGGGTAGGCAGTCCTGTTCACGTAACAGTGCACCAGGAGTTTCTGGGAACAAGGATTCCCTCATCTTTGGAAGGCAATCAAGGTAAAGAGAAAATATGAGCTTGAGGGGCATACGCTATGGGTGAATTCTGTTGCATTCTCACCTGATGGAACATGAGTTGTCTCTGGATCGGGTGGCAAAGACCATTCGAGGTTGCACAAGTCTCATTACGTGAAAAGTCCAAAGAGAACACCCAGCATGGATGTTGCTTGAGACTGTCCCAGTAATGGCATTGCAAATACGAACAGTGGCATCATCCAAGCCAGAAACTACTCGTTTTCCACCAGGCAAGAATGCACCAGATATCACCAGCGTCTCAGCTTCTGGACAGAAGTTGACGGCTCAGTATATTGACCTAGGTGAAGGTTTTAGTGGTGTGTGCCGTTGGAGGCAACACGTGGGATACAAGAGAATTTTTTTCCCTCACATGGCAGCTTCTGGAAAGAAGTTGAGACACAAGGCGCGCGCTAAAATTGTCGGTCTTCTATCTCCGCCTTCTTACCTAACCGCCGTGTAACCGCTCTTAACTGCTGAGACTCATTGTCTATAGCGTTACGTGCGGCGCGACAGTCTTCATCGCTCTAGCCCAGGAGGACTGCCTGATACGGGTTTTACAAGTTTCATTCCTTACTTTTGTCGATCCGTAATGAACCTAGGTTACTTTGCCAGATTGTTATTCCAAATTCAAGTTCCTGCATGTGCCATGTGTGATGGCATCCGATACCCGGGCGGTGCAGTCACACGAGCCAGACCTGACACTTCTGCTATCAGGCAGGAAGGAAACGGTCGTGACCCAATTTGAATTCATCACTCAGTCAAGTTTATCACTCAGACCCTCTCCTGCCTGTTTCCGCATCCAATTCCTGGAATCTGAACCCATATGATTGATTTTGGTTTCATCTAACCAGACAACCTTCTTCCGGTCCTCCAAAGTCCAGTGCTAGTGCCTTATAGCAAAGTCTAGCCTCTGCTTTCTATGATATGGCATGAGTCTTATGAATTTGTTCTTTACCCACAGTCTTTATCTTCACCTTCTTCACCCCATTCCAAGTTATTTGTACAGAAAGGTTGGTTGATAACATTGCTGAGAGTTTTGGTGACCTGGAATGCATTTCCAGCTCTTCTTAAGCTAATAGATTGGATAGCATGATGGATGTTGGTCTCTGAAAGCTTTATTAGTTGACCTCCTTGGGACTTTTGAAGACCAGGACAATTTTTGGAGCAAAGTCTGGAGATGGTCTCACTGGAAACACCAGGCTGAGATGAAATTTGGTGACCAGAGAAGCCAGAGTCAAGGAGAGAGAGGATATGGCACTGCAATACAAGTGCTAATAATTTCATTATAATATGGAGTTGTTATTGCAAGGACAATTATCAGAGTTTGGTCAATCTCTGCCCATTTACTATATGTGTTTATGTATCTTGTTACTGTGACCTTGTCAATAGTGTTGTCCTCACAGAAGATCAAGCTCTCTAAAGGATAACCCCATATAATTTTTCTATCAATTCCCACCTCTATATCATATCGGACCAACTCACTGTATTGGGATTAGAGAATTTATTAAAATCCACTATTCAACCCATCCTATTCAGCCTATTCAACATTCTAGCCCTTGCTCCAGACCACACTTGATCTAGCATACCTCATATATTCAGCCTATTCTATTAACTTTACCTTTTGTTGGAGCCAGGTAGGTGTTGAAATCTCCAAGATGTGCTGAACAGGGACAGAGGATTAAACTGTTTGGCCTGAGCAAGTCTGGTAGCTCATTGCAAACAGATGGGGATATTACAAAGAAAGTGTGACTAATGTGACACAGCAACGCATGCCGGTCGAATTATTCCAACACACCTCCTCGAGCGGCATCAACTCTGCATCCACCTCCTGAAATCCAAACTCCTTAACATCCATCGCAAATCCCTGAGTCCTATGATGATCCAGTGTGTGGGGGGTAGATCCACTACAAGTTCTGTTGCATGCATGTATCCAGGGTGTGATTGATAGAGTAGGATGGAAATCTTCCTGGCGAATGTGTGAAGAGATAACCGATACATCCTCCATAACTGATCCACATGAAAACAACCTCTGTCTCCTTCCACCATTCATGCCAGTAGGTACTGGTGAGTTTCAGGAGCTGAGTTGTAACAGCACGATCCAAGTTGGGAATGATGTTGACACAAAATTTTTGTTTGACCAAAAAGGGTCAAACCATGAAGGTTTTGTTCGACATGAAAAGTCAAACCACGTAATGAGAGTTGCAATGATATCAGGAATGAGCGGTAAATTCCACAAAGTGCAACGACACGAAAGATGCTGCATAGTGCAACGACACGTAAAGGGTGCTGGCATAGGTTCAATGGTCCCTATCAGTGCGTGCGGTGGTTAACGGGAGCAACCCGTGATCTGTTTGTGTTGAAATCTCCAAGATGTGCTGAACAGGGACAGAGGATTAAACTGTTTGGCCTGAGCAAGGATGGTAGCTCATTGCAAACAGATGGGGATATTACAAAGAAAGTGTGACTAATGTGACACAGCAACGCATGCCGGTCGAATTATTCCAACAGTAGGCATGTGTATTATTTATCCCGTGTATTGAGCCACCTGTGTAGCGGCCACAAACCATGAACACATCACACGCATCAGCACATGTGACAAACACGACAGTCACCTACTACGCGTCATTGATGGGAACCACACGCGCCTCTAGGAGGGGCGTGCGCAGGCATACGCAGCGTCCAGTAGACGCTATACTTACTATATAACTAGAGTGTCTAGAGTAGTATAAAATTCACTCCCAATAAATTCCAATATACTTTTACAACAAGTTGAACACAAAAGCGTTATCTAAAGCTAGAACACAGACTAAACACTAAGCCCTCTATTCTCCCCTCATATTTAATTGCCTACCCTAAAGTCTAAAATATTAAATTATCTAATATATTCAACCAAGACCTTTATGTCTCCTTTATGTCTGCTTTACATTTCTAATCCACTTTCCTTATTTATAATTCTGCTTCACTATTACTTATTCTGTCATATGCTCTGTTGCTATGTTCCTTATATGGTAACTCTTTTAAAAGTCTGGAACAATCACTTTCCATAAATCCGTTGCACCCACCTGAAGTTCTGTATTCCCGAAGTCTCCGAGATTCCAAGACCAAGGTTCCACTCTTTTGATAAATGAAGTGCAGGATCATCGTGTACCTTACTCCCTTGTTCTTTGTTCTGTATTAGCCCCTTGTACTCTTCCCTCCCCTTGTCTTTACTCGGCAAAGATAGTACAAAGACTAGATACATGTATATAAGTCACCAGTCGACTGGACTATTTGCCAGTATGAATATCGACTTAATTCTGCATTGTAGTTTCCGATTAAGTTCTGGTAAACTTTCTGACTTTCCAAAATTAAGGACAGATGATCAAGGAGGGTGCAACACACAAGTTGAATCCAAGTCCCTGCGACCTTGAACCACTCGTACCACCCTATACCGTGAACAGTTCCAAGTCCCACAGCGCTTCCTGTCTTTCCGTCCCCATTCCGATTCCAATCCCGAGTCCGTGACCCTTAGTCCCTCTGTCCCCAGAGTATGAACCCCCCTTTGGAAATCATTTGGAACCCTCCAGAAATCCTTCTGGAAGCCTCTAGCTAAGCACCGACACATGGATTTAACAATTCCCCTTCATCCCATCCCATTCCATCCTCTTCTGTCTTTGCTTATTCCTTTATGCATCTTACTTCTTCTGTTTCAATTATGTTCCATGCTCAGTCATCGACCAAACTTTCCATATCTTGTTTCCATGTCTTATTCTTTTGCATACTTGGTTGCATTATCCTGTGACATGTCAAGGTCATTCATCCCCATTCTCTTCGACTATTTAAGTAGCACATCAGATGTATGTAGTTCTTCATTCTGATAATCTGTCAAGCCCACAATACTGACCTCCGTTTCACTTGGTAGTACCGACTGAATGATTCTTACCATCTAATCCCACACACCAATGACAAGTCATTCCTCACTAGTATATGGTCTTGGCTTGGTACATTTGGTTTATCATTTGGTTCACTTTCCTCATCCCATCCCCTCTATTCTTAATTATTCTTTCATTCCCCATCCTTCCCTTCATCCATTTACCCTCGAGATATTCACTATTCATTTATTATTCGGTCGCGGCACTATTGTTTTATATTTGGCCACTTTCTATTGTTCTATTTTCACTCATACTCCTACTCGTTTATTATCAGTCATATCTCATTGTTCTATTCTCGTCTACATCTTATTGTTCTATTCTGGATCACTGTGGACAATACTTCCACATGGTCTCCATACCTTATTCTTTTCTCCATGTCTTATGCCACCCTTATTCCACATTCTGCCTCTTAACCTATATAAGTAGTGAATGCATGTACATAATTCCTCAGTCTGAGTATCAACTAGGTTTACACCTTCCTGCCCTCCCTTCTTCTGTCAAAAGTACTTTACTCAGGCCAACTGTTAAATCTGCATGTTGGATGCTTAGCTAGATGCTTCCGGAAGGTTTTCCAGAGGTTCTGAATGGTTTCCAAGAGGGGGTTTGTACTCTGGAGGTGGAGGGACTAGAGGTCATGGTTCACAGATGGAAACGGAAAGGGGTGGAAAGATGGGAAGTGCTAAGGGCCTAGGACTATTCTCGGTATTAGGTAGTTCAAGTGGTTTCAGGTCCCAGGGACTTGGCTTCAAGTTATGTGTTGTGCCCTCCTCGATCATCTGTCCCTAATTTTGGAAAGTTTACCGGAACTAAATCAGAAACTACGACACAGAATTAAGTTGATATTTATACTGGCAAATAGTCCAGTCGACTGGTGTCTTATATACATGTATCTAATCCTTGTACTAACTTTGCCAAGTAAAGACAAGGGGAGGAGAGAGTACAAGGGGCTTAATACAGAATGAAGAACAAGGGAGTGGTACGTGATGATCCTGTGTGTCATTTATCAAATGAGCAGAACCTTGGTCTCAGAATCTCGGAGGTTCAGGATTGCAGAACTTTGGGTTGGTACAACAGGATTCATGGAGAGCGATTGTTCAGGCTTTGAACGGTTGGAAAGGTCCTGGAAATGGTGCAGGTGGTTATGGAGATTAATGTGGGTTTATTGGTGGCATGGGCCATAATACCAACATTCTCAGCACTCTTCTGGGTATCTCTTCTGTTCCAAATCAATGGCATGCATGTAAAGTAGGGTGCAATGCACAAGTATGTTAAAGCCAAGCCACTCCAACTGGCCTACAGGACTTGGCTGCCTCCTGCCAGCATCGTGAAGTTGGCACTATGGCAATAGTGCTCAGCCCATGCATATCAGCATTCCTGGTGCCTGACAACAGCACATATGGCTTGTGTGGTACGGTGCATACTGTTATGGCCCATGCCCCTAATGAACCCATATTAGTCCCACAACTGCCCACACCCCTTCCAGAATTCTTCCAACTGTAAAAGTCTGAAATGATCACCTTCTGCAATCCCATACAACATCCCAAAGTCCTGCAATCCTGAACCCCCGAGTCCACAACCAAGGTTCTGCTCTTTCAATAAGTGACACACAGGATCACCACATACCTCACCCTTGTTCTGGTTTTCTACAGGCCCCTTGTACTCCCTCCATCCTCTTGTCCTTTAGTCGGTAATAGATGGTACAAGGAAGTAGCTACATGTATATAACCCTCCAGTCCACTGGACTATTCACCAGTACAAATATTGACTTAGTCTGCATCCTAAGTTCTGATTCAGTTCCAGTTAACTTTCCAACTTTCCAAAATTAGGGACAGATGATTGAGGAGTGTTAAATCCGTGTGTCGGCATTTAGCTGGAGGCTTCCGGAAGAGTTTCCAGAGGGTTCCAAATGATTTCCAGAGGGGGGTTTGTGCTCCAGAGGCAGAGGGACTAAAGGTCACGGGTTTGGGATTGGAATCAGAATGGGGACAGAAAGATGGGAAGCACTGGGAGTCTTAGGACTGTTCACGGTATAGAGTGGTACGAGTGGTTCGAGGTCGCAGAGACTTGGCTTCAACTTATGTGTTGCTCCCTCCTTGATTGTCTGTCCCTAATTTTGGAAAGTCAGAAAGTTTACCGGAACTGAATCGGAAACTACAACACAGAATTAAGTTGATATTTGTACTGGCAAATAGTCCAGTCAACTGGTGACTTATATACATGTATCTAGTCTTGTACTATCTTTTGCCAAGTAAAGACAAGGGGGGGAAGAGAGTACAAGGGGCAATATAAAACAAAGAACAAGGGAGTGAGGTATGCGATGATCCTGCATGTTGTTTATTAAAGGAGCAGAACCTTGGCTTCAGAATCTTCGGAGGTTCAGAAATGTGGAACCTCGGATTGATACATCAGAAATCCAGAAAGGAGTTATTCAGGCTTTGAGTGGTCGGAAAAGTCTCGGAAATGGTGCAGGTGGTTGTGGGGTTTAATGTGGGTTTATTTGGCAGCATGGGCTATAACAAGGAGGGGGTAACACATAAGTTGAAGCCAAGTCCCTTTGACCTCAAACACTCAAGCAAATAGTCACATCTACCTAAATACCAGCCATTCCTAAGTCCCTGGTGCTTCCCATTTGCTTCTGCCTTTCCATCTGTTAATCTAACCCCGACCCCCTATGTCCTTGGAACCTCAACTCCCCTTCACAGAGTCCTTTGGAAAGCCCCAGAAAACCCTTCCAGAAGTATTTGGTTAAGCCCCTGACATGCAGAGTTAACAGTATATTCATACTCACACTCCTGGTTGTCATGAGAGATAAGACGTGGGTATAAGTCCTACAAACAATCACCAGACCCTTCCTCTGCCACACATCTGTATCTTGGAATCCATCACCTGCTGGTCCTGACCTCTCCATACCTCAGGGCCCCCCTGAACACCCAGGAAATACAACAGGTCTTGCTAAGGCCATCACTATGCTGGCAAACAACCTCACCATCTCCAAGAAATCGACTGCCCCTACAAAAGTCTGGAACCCAGACCCCTTTCATGGTTCTGACCCAAGGAAACTACAAACCTTCCTCATACAGTGCAGTCTAATCTTCCATGATTGGCCTGATGCCTTTAACCCCAATAGCACCAAAGTAACCTACACACTATCGTACCTGACTAGAATTGCCCTGGACTGGTTTGAACCAGCCTTCACCACCCACGATGAGCCTTTCTGGCTCCATGACTATAATGAGTTTGCTTTTGAACTTGAGCACAACTTTGGCCCCCATGACCTAGAAGGCAAAGCCGAAGCTGATCTCAAGAAACTCCACATCCACGACAATCAGTGCATCACAATTTACATGGTCAAATTTAACTGGCTCACTGCCCGTACACACTGGAATGACTCTGCTCTCTGCTACCAGTTTTACGATGGACTTCCTGGAAGAATCAAAGACAAAATATCCAGAGTAGGGAAGCCACCTTCCCTACTCCAACTTCACCTCCTATCCTGGTCCATCGATGCCTGACACTGGGAATGGCAATCAGAAGACACCAAGGGACCCATCCAGGCACCAAACAATCAATGCTCACCCAAGCTTGATAAAAATAGGAGACTCACACTGCAAGAATGACAACACTGCCTCAAACAGGACCTTTGCCTTGTTTGTAGAAAAACAGGTCATGTAGCCAAAGAGTTCCCCAAACCCTCCTCCACAGCCACCAAGGAATGTGTAGCCTCATCAACAATGGGATTAAGAAAGGCCCAACACTGGCCATGGGATGCATCAAAACCAATAATACCCTAACAGAACTTAGACTTCATGCATCCGCCCTCTCAATCCCAAACTCACTGACTATTCAGGTAACCTCCTATCTCCTGCTGGATCACTGCTTAAACACCCTTGTTGACTTGGGATCAACACACTGTTTCCTCAACTCAGGACTGGTAACCAGGAACAACCTCCAATACCATGACATCATACCAATCCTGCTAAGACTCTTGATGGATCCTCCAACTCCTCAATTCACAAGGCCATCAAACTTCTGATCTGATTTCCCCCAGAGGAACAGTACTCTGTAACCTTCTTTGTAACTCTGCTAGACTCAAGTTGCTCGGCAGTTCTAGAACACAAATGGCTCACCCATTTCAACCTGTCAATTGACTGGTTATTAGGTAGCATATCATTCAGACCTCTACCTCTACCTGACCCCATGAAACCACCCAAGCCCATAGTTCCCACTCAATGCTCATCTGACCCTCTGAAAAAACCACTCATTGCACCTAAGGTCACATTAGTCAATGCAGCAGCATTTGCCTGCATCTCAAAGATGGAAGGCACCCAGACCTTCCAGCTCCTCCTTTACAACCTATACAAAAACAAGGATGGTCCCATGGATCTAAAAATGTCCTAGACAAATACCATGAGTTCAAGGACATTTTCAGTAAAAAATGTGCTGACACCCTGGCCCCACACTGCCCCTATGATCTGAGAATAGAACTCAATGAGGGAACCTCACCCCCTTTTGGCCCAATCTACTCCCTATCTGAAAGTGAACTAAAATCATTGCAGGAATTCATTGACAAGCATGTATCCATGGGCTTCATCTGCCTATCCTAATCACCAGGCAGAGCACCTATCATTTTCGCCCATAAGAAGGACAGATCCCTCCAGTTATGTGTTGATTTCAGAAAACTCAACAAAATCACAAAGAAGGATAGATACCCACTGCCTCGCATTTCCAACCTTCTTGACACTCCTTGTAAAGCCAAGATCTTCACAAAGATGGACCTTCAACATGCCTATCACCTTGTCCACATCCAGGCAGGAGGGAGACAAATGAAAAACCACCTTCTGCACCTGATACAGATCTTTCTAATGGTGTGTCATGCCCTTTGGACTAAGTAAATCTCCAGCTGCTTTCCAGCATCTCATGAACATCTTTTCTGACCTCCTTGACATATCAGTACTAGTCTACCTGGATGACATCCTGATATACTCTGACAACCTAGAGGAACACAGGAAACATGTGTGTGAAGTCCTAAAATGACTCTGAACGAATTACCTGTATGCCTGTATAGATAAGTGCCAATTCCATATTGATACCATAGAATATTTAGGATATATCCTGTCTCCAAATGGTATTACCATGGCTGACAACAATATTAAAGTAATCCAAGACTCCTGAACTGCACAAGGTCAAAGACATCCAGTCCTTCCTCAGATTTGCAAACTTCTACAGATGTTTCATCTTCAACTACTCCAACATTATGATTCCACTAACCCATTTAACACAGAAAGATACCCCATGGAACTTTACCAAAAATTGCAGGACATCCTTCAAAACCCTCAAAAGGGCCTTCACCATGGCACCAGTGCTAAGCCAGTGGATCCCAGGTTCATTATCAAAACAGACACTGCTGACTATGCCCTTGCAGCCATCCTGTCCACAATTTCCCCCACAGACAACAACATACACCGATCACTTTCCGTTCCCAGACATTCACACCTCCAGAAATAAACTATGATGTCCATGACAAGGAGCTACTTGCAATCTTTAAAGCTTTTAAACCCTGGCAACACTACCTAGAGGGATCCCCTGACCCCATAGATATAGTCACAGATCATAAAAACTTGGAATACTTCTCAACCATCAAACTCCTCACCCGCTGGCAGGTCCGATGGTCAGAATACCTCTTGCAGTTTAAAATGACCATCTGCTTCTGCCCCAGATGCCTCACGGCCAAGCCAGGTTCACTGACTAGACAATGGGATATCTCTCCTAGAAGGGGGAACCAACTATGCCACAATCAACCCCCACAATCTCCGACTGGTATTCACCACGGGACAACTAGTCTCATCCCTGCAGGCCACATCACTGTACTTCCCCATATTCTTATGTGATGGAGAATGGAATACAACCATACCAGGATACATATATGCAGTCTTTGAGGAGAAAATGATGAGAGTCAGAAAAATTTACGATCGGGGTAGGATTCAGGTATAGGCACTCACTGTTGATGTTGAAGATTTAGGTGCCTAGCACAATTCAGTAGGGAGTATGGTCAGGGACAATCAGAAAACAGGGTGGCAACCCTGCATCTGGATCAAGAATGCCATCACTGTATTGCCAAGTGAACCAGAGCTTGGTATTGTGGACTTGACAATGATGAAGTGATGGGTGGGTAGATTGTTAAGTAATGGATGGAAGGATGGATGACAGGGTACAGAGGTGTTGAGGGTGAATGGTTAGACTCACAATGTCGACTATATAATCTTCAATGCTGAGGGTTCACAGTTGTAGAGACTTGGCATCAACTAATGTGTTGGGCCCTCCTAGATCATCTGTCCCTTATGTTGGATTTACAGAGAATGCAAGCATGGGTGAGAAGACTAAGTTCATATTTGAACTAGCAATCAGTCTAGTGGACTGAAGTTTTATATATATGTGGAAGCCCCTTGTATTTTCTAAAGAATGTACTGAGCAAAGATAAAGGACAGACAAGTACAAGGGGACTGAAGTACATGGAATAGAGAGAGAGAGAGAGGGAGAGAGATTCAATTATAGTGCTCAAAGCACAAGTGCTTATGGTGCGCTCTAACTACAAAACAATAGTACTGCATGAGAGATAGTTATCTACTAGGAACTGTGGCAGATAGAATATGTGATATGAGGAGATATGACAACTGGGTTTTGTGAGTGTAGGGGAAAATGAGACCCCATTCATTTCCATGGTGTGTCAGCAAGTTGCCAGAATATCACAGATGGCTCATGTCCAGTCTAAAATGGATGGGCCAGGATGGGCAGTGCAAAGGGTATTTTGTTCAATGTGTTTTGCAGAAACATAATGCCTCAGGGATTAGAGTGTTAAGCAGTGGTCAGGTGCAGCTAATTTGAAGTGACCAACTATAAAACAATAGGGTCATGGCCAAGGATAAAAAAAAGGACAGGATGTCCTGATGTAAGGCAGGTCAAAGAATAAGGAGTAAGTGGAGTGGGATTAATGGGCAATGAAGGAGGAACAAGTGGATAAGGGATGGGAATGAGGAATGTGGATGGCAGATATGCCAAGCCGTGACTGGCATGCCAAGTGACTTGCATGTGGCTTTGTCACATGCACGTGGATATAGACTGATTGCTTGGTTGGCAGTACCAAGTTACCAGGTACTCGGTTCATGTACTTGACACTTTGTGATCACTGGTGGTGCAAAGGAGATACAGGTTATTGTCCATGCATCTTTGTCATTCCTTTAGGAGAAGCTTGCCATCCTTGCCAAGTTTTTTTGAATACTCAGGTGGGTTTGGGTGAGGAGTTTTATTATCCTTGCCCTTCAATTGGCTCAAATTGTCCTTTTTGCCACTGTTATAGTTGCCATTACCTTGCTGGCAGTTGTCCAAGGTGGATCTATTACCAGACTTGTCCAATTTTGAATCTTTCTTCAGCTCATTATTACCCTCCTGAAATTTTTCAGCCTTTCAATCCCAATACCTCATGTCTATCCTTTGAACAAGGTTTCAAAGGTTGTTGAGGGTGTGGGGTTTGTCAAAGTAGATGAGGCCATCTGTGATGCATTTTGGAAGTACCCTGTATGCCTTGCAGAGGAAAGCATTGTTGGTATAATTGATGAGAGCCAAGAGCCTGTAAAATTCTACAAAAAACCTAGTTGCCTTATGATTATCCTGTATAGTCAGCTTCTTGAGGGCAAGTGGGGTATTTGACATGTAGAGATGTATGTAAGAAAATGCTGTAGATATGGTGTACTACACCTAAGGATGTTATCCCAACATATCCAGGTACTTGACAAGATGGTTGAAATATTTGTTGACTTGAAGTTTCAATTGTGCACACAGGCATTGAATTTTTCAATTGATTGAGAAATGGATGAGGCTAGAAGTGAAGTATATTCTTGTAGCTATCTAGCTTTATATGCAAATGAGTCATAGTATGATTAGACAAGTCCTTCCCAATGCATTACCCATATCATCCCTCACTATCATGTGGTCTCAGCTCAGTACATCTGGTACATTATCTGGATCACTCCTGTCATCCCATCCCCTCTATCCTCTACTATTCTCTCATTTCCCATCTCTTCCCATACCTGCTTTCCCTCAGAACATCTATTATCATTTATTATTTGGTCATGACCCTATTGTTTTATCTTCAGTTGTTTTCCATTGTTCTATTCTCATCCACTCTCTCATTCCCTTATTCTCAGCCATATTTCAGTATTCTATTATTGCTTACATTTCTTATTCTATTCTTGATAACTGTGGACAATACCTCCACATGATTCTTCATAACTTATTGTTCTCCATTCCTTATGCCACCCCGTTCCACATCTTGCTTCTTAACCTATATAAGGAGCAGATGTATGTAAATAGTTCCTCACTCTGAATATTGACCTGGTTTACCTACTCTCATCTCCCCTTCTTTAGTCTAAAGCTCCTTACTTGGACCAACACTCTTAGTATCCTCCTGGGTCTCTCTTAAGTCTAAATTAGTAGCACGCATAGAAGAACAGGGTGCAATGCATGAGCACATTGAAGCCAAGCCACCTCTAATAGTCTGCAGGACTTGACCAACTCATCGGCTTTACCGAGACTTAACAATCATCTATCTAACCACCCACAGATGGACTGTGTCCTTTGCAGATATTCACAGTCAAGTATAATTTAAGTGCTTGAACCTCAGACTTAATGGATCTTGAGTGTTCCTTCCTTCCTAGTCCTCTGTACCCTTATTCCCAATAATTGTTCATTTCTCCAAAGTCTGTCATGTTGAATTACTCATTCAATTTTTTGTTTGTATGTTCCATCACTTTTTCCCTTAGAATTCTTTTGATCTAGTACTACTAACTCGGTCATTGCTGAATATGTAGATATGTCTGCTAGATTTCCATCAGGATAATTTCAGTCTGCCCATCCATCTGTCACCTTACTAGATTTGTCGGTTGGCAATACTCAGTCACCACTTGCTCACCTGCTATAATCCATTGATTAAAAGGGTATTGGGCAGTATTAGGTTCCAAAACACCACTAATGTTGTTAGGTGCATCCCGATGGCCTCGGTCCAGTTGGCATCTGCTGTTGCTCCAACAGCCTTGTTGTTTGGAGTTGTAAACTAGGTTTCCTTGGGGTTTCCCACGCTAGAATATTGGAGAGTCGATACTACAAATATGATAATGAGTCCCTGGATTTTACCATGATTTTTATTGTATTTATCGCTAGAGAATATATTGTGCTATTGATGATCTACCCTAGGCTAAGTCCCGGGTTTCACCACTGCTTAGGCGCCGTTCCGGGGAACCGGTCTGGGCGCCAAAGCGCCGGTTGAGCAAGTTGTGGTTCTCCCGCAAGAGAAACTTTAATGTTTAGATGTATAATATAATAGTATATGATGTGGGGAACCCAGCTGCAACCTGGCTTGACTGTACGACGAGTAACTGTGGTTCTACTCCTAGATAGGTAGGTGAGCACTCGGCGCTTAACCTTCGGTTCAGCGCGAGTGATGAATTTCAAGTATAACCTAGTGGCTAGTAATAGGGGATAAAGATATTGTTTTTCTTGTCTCTGTTAATTCCTTGTAACTACAGTAGCTTTATACAAATATATCCCGTGATGTAACTATGATCCATAGTTAATGGGAATTGTGGAGCATATGCAGGGACGGCCCATTGTGGACTGCCCCGATAAGATCTTCATAGAGATATGACACCTGTCAGTGGTGCCAATTGAATATAAGTGCTTCTCCCTTTGTTCCCTTCTTGTGCGCAACAAATATTTCCTTCCTGAGCCATGTCCCATGTCCTCCCCTCCTGTCTTTCTGTCAGCTGTCCTCGGTGGCAGCATATATGCGCCCCGGATTCACTATCTCTCATTCCTCTGCATGTGAGTGCATTCCCCTATATCCCCTGTATGTCCTCCTATTCGTTTCCCTGCTTCCCCTTCTGTATCTCATTCAATAACTGCTCTTCCGGATCATGGGGCTAGTAGGCATGAGGCCGGGTACATAGAATTACACAAAATATTTCCCTAAATTCCTGTAAATATTCAAATAGGTTCCTTCATGATGTATAGAACTTCGGTGCAGAGTTGCACATTGATCTGGGAGTGATTGGGGGAGATATTGCAGCTTTAGTGTAGGAAATGTATACAATGCCACTCAATAATATTTCGTCACAACAAGCCTCACCCAGGATCCTTTTCCATAGCTGGAAGTTCTGCTAATAGCCCTAATCAATGCAACTGCCTTTGTACATGCTTGTATACCAGAAAGGCTGGCAAAATTTTTAGCTGGGACCTCTTGGTCAATGGCATCCCTTGGCATGTTTGGCCAAGGTCTCTTCTATCCATTCTTGTCCATCTCTACTCCATCTGTTCTGTATACCTGCACTATATGCTCTCACCACTCTTTTCCAACAAGCTCGGCTCTAAGCCGACAGTTTTACTAGATGATGGGATGTCTACCTAAAAGGGGGGAGTGGCAACTAGCTAGAAACCCTTCAAACTTTGCAAATTCCCCTCCCAAAGACATCCCCTCCCAAAACCTTCCCCTATCTACCCCTCTCCACTCTCCATCCTGACCTTAATTCCCTCCATCTTGACCTCATCTCCTCTCCATTCCAACCTTATATCATCTCAACCCCACCCCCATACCAAACTTCCCCCCTTTCAACCTCCCTCTATTCCTGACCTTATGATCACATCAATCCCTAATATTCCTCAGTTTCCTGAAATCCTCTCCTAGCCCACCTATCCATCTCCTTTTCCTTCTATTTGTCACACTGAAATGGCTGAAAATTGTTGTAACGAAGGGGGTATTTCCCCACATCTTAGCCACCACATTCACTGCATACACCACATTTGTGTCACATGCTGTCACATACCATATCTGGAACACATACGCGTCATGACCAATGCATCAATTCTCACATGTCTCTGGGAAGGGATGTGTGTAGGTAGTTTTACTATATAATAAAAACATGTACTAGAATAAAAAATACAATCAAAAATTCCCCAAAAACATTATTCTCTCTATTTCTCTTGTCCTCCCCTAAAGTCAAGTAAACTATGATTCAATGGTTTCTAGAAAAATCTCAGCACGTCTCACTAGTTCCTTTTACCTCTTATGCCTTTTTATTTTCTTTCGTTTTTCACTCAATATATATATACAAAATTATTATTATTCTTGAGACTACCTTAAGGTCTTATTATCCTCCTCCATAGTCTCATCTTCCCTTTCTTCCCCTTCCCTTTTCCTTCCCTTTTTCCCTCTCCTTCTCTATCTGTTGAGACAAGAGAAGGAGGAGATAAGGGATTGGGGGAGAATCAGGAGGAGATGTAGGATCGGGAGCACAGAGAGGTGCATATATGTAAAGGAATGGACTTAGAGACAAACTTAGAGATAAGGGAGCCCCGGAAAGAACAAAAGTAGTATTACAAAGTACCCGAAAAGTATATACAGAACTACCACCCATACACGTAGAGATGGTGGATCAAGACATGGTGGCCTATATGCTAGGTGCCCACTGAGGGAGATATACACATGGGACAAGAGAAAAACAGACACACCCAGAATAGAGTCTACAGGGTGGAAATAGGTCACAGGACACATAGAGATAGAAGGATGTATCACTCACAGACGGAGAAGACACATTTGGGGCACATTGTTGAGATGCACTGAAGTCCCCTTTTATGTTTCCATTTATGCATGACTGGTATTTGACCAGATATGACTTGTTTTATGTATCACACCTTCGATGCTTTGAGCTGGGTTTGAATTTAGCTTACATAATAACACAGTTTTCACTATTGCACTCCAACACACACATACATGCAGGTGACATGCACTGACTGGCAGAGAAATGGGGCATGATGTCAATATAGGAGTTGAGGGTACTGCAAGAAGAAGCAGAGAGTATTTTCACATTGAGTAGGACCATGCGAACAGGTTGGACAGAAATAGGTTGGAAACACAGCAACCCACATCAGGTTGACCACATATAGACACTGTCTCAGGGTAGTTATGGTGGACATTATATTCAGGACTCAAAATCTCTATAAGAGATAGATAGATAGAAAATAACAAACTAGTCTTGCACTCAAAGAACACTGTTTTATTGTCATAATTGATGAAGTCTGGATCGCTCATGTTGCTATACCAGGCTACTTACTACCTTCATTGCTATCACTCACATCCCCAGACACAACAGGAACATTACATTGAGTTTACTACAATTTAATTGCGATTTTAGTCACACTTTCCATAGAAACTATCATTGCCAGGCAGTCACTTGGCCCCCTGCATGATACAGTCACATGACCTCAAGCCATATCAGGCTAGATCCATCAGGGCAATATCATTGTTGTCTGGACACACTGGGAATCAGATTTGATACATATCGAATTGCACTCACGCTGGTACTATATGCTGACAGTACCAGAGTCATTCACAAATGACTGTCACCTACTCACTCATCCCCTGTAGCCACCTCCCTGGGTCGGTGCTTAGTCAAACTCAAAACCTTTGCTTCGTGTGGAGGGCTGTCTACAGTGGAATATAATAAAGCCACAGAACATTTATTAGATAGATATAGAAAAATCATCTTCTAAATAACCCTTCTTCCATAGTCACCTGGAACATTTGCCTAGACTATCACTATCTAACTGGTCCTCCTCGGTATTAGTTAAAAGCTCAGGAGAATGGAATGGTTACTTTGCGTGTTTTCTCTAGTATTTATTTCGTATTTTTATCCTGTTTATATTATGTAGTAACTGCTTGTATGTAGTTTATATGGCCAGACCGTATCGAGGGTCCTTAGGCACCGATCCAGGAAGGTGGTGCATAATTGGCAGTATGAGAATGAAGTCTATAGAATGCTTGTTGTGTAGAGATGTAGGTGAAGAGATATTGTAGGTATAGTGTACTACACCTAAGGATATGATCCCGTTGTGTCCAGGGCCTTGTTGAGATGACTGAAGTATATGCAGATTAAAGCTTCAATTGTACACATAGGCATCGAGCTTTCCATTCGATCAAGGGACTAGTGAGGCTGAAAAAAATGGTGTATCTATTTGTTTCTATCTAGCTTTATATGTGAATAAACCATGGTGCTATGAGATAATTTCTCCCTAATGTGGTGGCGGCACCCTAGATTTGGATGCAGGGTTGCTGCCCTGCTTTATAACCCCCCTTCTACATCATCAACCACACCATTCACTGAATTATGTTATGTATGAAAATCTTCAATGTCGATGGTGAGTGTCCTCTCCTAGATCCTATGTCAATCGGAAACCATTCTTTCTCTCGTCATTCTCCCCTCGGATATCACATATATACATTCCGGTGCAGCCATGTGTTGTCCTCTATAGTGTAAGTCCATCCCTTTGTCCACCATAATCTCTCTCTCTGCTGACCCTGCTCTATTCCTTTGCATCTTGCCTCTAGCATCGTTCCTGTGTACCTTCCATTCCTACTGCACATGTGTGCATTGTATCTGGTACTGCCGTTCGCCCATTCCAAATCATAATATCGAGTAAGTTGTGTTGTCGTTCTATGTCTATGGTTTGTTACTAAGTCCCTTTGTATATTGGTTCCCTCTTCTTCACATTCCTCGGCTGTTCTATCTGTGCACTCCTGTTACTGGTCTCTCTTCCTCCCGCCTTACCGCTATCCTCCCCGTTCCCTTCCCGCTCCTTCCGCCCCTCGTTTCAACATACCCCTTCAAACATGCACAACTCCTAATATTATTAGGAGTGTACATGTTTGCGTGCCAGGAGTGCTTTGGTGAGGATGTTGGCTGGGTTTCGCAGCATGGGGATGTAGTGTGACTTTAGATTGCCGGTGCTGATTTGATGGCACATGTAATGATAGTGCATATCGGCATGTTTGGTTCGTAAAGTGTTAACATCCTCCTTAGCAAATGCAATAAAAGACTGGTTGTCGGTAAATAGCAGTACTGGCCTAAAGTTCTGTTTGAAGTCCTTTCCAAGTTGAATGCACCAGATGCCTTCTGTAGATGCGACTGATCCTGCAACCAACTCGGATTCCATGCTGGAGCAGGTGACAAGTCCCTGCTTCTTCAATGCCCAGGAGAGGTGGACTTTCTATCATTGACGTCCCCGGCAAAGTTAGTGTCCATGTAAGCAATGAGGTTGTGAGTATATCCCTCTATACTGTCTCATTCGGTCATGTATAATATCCCATACTGTCTTGTATTGAGAAGATAACGTAGTATGCATGTCATGGCTTCCCAATGATCGGCAAAATGGTTTGAGGTAAATTGTGTGCACTTGTTTGTTGCGTACATTATATTGGGGTATGTGGTGATAGAACAATAGTTGAGGCTTCCAATAAGTGACACGTACTTGAGATCCATTGATGGCGTGTCAGGCTTGGGACTAGGTCAAAGGCTATGTAGGTGGCCCATAGGCAAATTAATTGGCCTTCCGGCTGTGACTTCGAAATGTTTTTCAATTGTATTGATGAAGGCTGGCTGGGAAATGTGAATGGTTCCCCAGTGTCTATCTCGTGCAATTTTGATGCCTAGTAAACATTCCGGTTTGCTGTAGAGTTGCTCTAGGTAATTAATACCTAAAAGCCTGCATGCACTGGTCCTTTTCTCTGGCAGGGTCTAGCACAGTCATTTGGCACAGCTAGAATTGGTTCTGTGACTTGGTAATGTATGAATGAAAATAGAACGTAGTGTGACTATGCATGACCTGTGATGCAATGTGACCATGACTGTGAGATGTCACATATAGGCTTGAGCTTGAACTTGGACTTGGACTTGAATACTAGAGTCTACACTTCCTAGACTTAGTCATGACTTGGACTTGTAGACTGACTTAAGACTTTAACTTGTGAATTTGTTATTACAGAGGTGAGCCAGAGGACTTATATACAAAAACCAAGCAACAATGTGAAACAATGTGAGAGGTTGGCTATGTCAGTTGAATGACAAAGCACGAGAACAAAGTATACAAAAGAGGAAACTATGGAGAAACTCTGGAGAAATGGTACAGCATTGAGGCTGTGCAAATAGGGGCTATGATAGGGGGAGGCCAACCAAAAGGGTAAGGATGATGAGTAACAATGAGAAAAGACTAACAGAATAGGAAACAGGTCTGAGTCATGCCAAGAAAAGGAGAAACATATAAAAGAAACAATAAGGAAGTCTACCAATAAACATCTAACAACCTTGTCTACTACTCCTGAGGGGCCTTAGGATGAGTCAGGGGACTGAGTCATCTCGGAGTATTTCCAGGTCACAGGCAACATATCTTCCGCAATTTCTCCAGTATCCAATCCAAGGATAGGGGTCTGGGAGTAGGAGGACTAATGGGTATACGGTCGTGCACTCTCATTTTGTGTTTAAGAGTGAGTTGAATGGAGTAGGTAGGATAATCAGGATGGGATGGTGCCCTGAACTCTGCCTCGTATTCCACTCTACTCCTATCATGGTATGCTGGTCTAGACATCATTCCAAGAAATATGTATGGTTCTTGACTTTCTGGGAAATAGACTGCATCTCCTATCGCATATGACTGAGTGTAGATTGGATGGGATCGTCTTCTGAGTTAGAAATGTGGTGGTGGGGGTACACGAAGATAATGATATGTTAATGGTTCTGCCTGGATCTGTGTGTCATGGGTGTGGTAGCATTGTATGGGAATGAGCTCTGAAGAAGACATGATGATATAATGGTCTGAAGATTGGAGTGCTGAATAGAATGGTTGGCTTTGTGATGTGGTGACAGTGAAGGTGATATGGGATGAGCACCATCAGAGTCTGATTTGGAACATGGTTGAGATCGGTCACTTGACTGTCATTGCCGAGGTCCTGAATTTTGAAGATATTCTTGATGTCCTTGACCATTCTCTCCATCGATGACTTTGAATTGGATGCAAGTAGTCTGTCATTGACATACCATCTGGAGATCTCCATTGAACCATCCTCATTGAATTGAGTGAAAACCATTGGGTCTGCTTCTCCTGCCTGAAAACCTGCCTTCTTGAGCTCCCTCCTGAGTGTTTGGTGCCATACCCTCTCTGATTGCTTTAGACAGTAGATCCCTCTGTTCAACTTGCACACCATGTGCTCCTTCCCCTCCTCTACAAATCCCTCAGGCTGGTGCATGTAAACATCTTCTTTGAGAATGCCATTGAGATACATGCACTTTACATCAATGTGTCTGAGCTTGAGGTTGTATTTTGATGCTAAAGCGAGTATAAGTTGGATCAATGTAAATTTGATTGTAGGTGAGTATGTCTCGTTGAAGTTGATCCCTTGAACCTGTGAGAACCCTTGAGCAACAAGCCTAGATTTTAACTTATCAATTTGTCCCAAATTATCCCGTTTCACTCTGAACATCCACCAACTTCCTACAATGTTGACTCCCAGGGGTTTCTCAACTAATTTCCACATGTTGTACCCCTTCAACATGTTGAATTTGTCCTGACAGGCCGCTCGCCACTGATCTGCATTTGGCATTTTCATGGCCTCTTTGTAATTGGCTGGCTCATCCTCAGCTAGTATGATGAAAGCGAACTCGTTGGTGATTGCACTGAGTAGACCGTAAGTTGTGTTATCCATATTGCATCTGAGTGGCACTGATCATTTTCCTTGTCCATACATGCTGTTTGACGGGTCAAGCCAGATGCTGTTATCAAACTCCTTTGGTGCTCACAGTTGAACGTTGTCGATCAGTGGCAGTTCAACCTCAACGATGCTTTTGACTTCCACTTCTTCTATTCTTTCGTTGTTTTCCTCTACCCCTGCTGCTTGTCTGTCATCATTTGTTTCTGCCACCGGCATTGGGATGTCGGGCCACTCAGCCTCAGGTGTTGGAGTTGAGGCTGTTGGAATGCAAACCGCCGTGCCCGAAATCGCCGATTAGTAAGCAAGGCCATTATTGGCCGTTTTGAGTCTTGCGCAGCTGCAAGACATTTTCTTTTTATTCCTTTTTAACATCATTTATTGTTCTAAGTATTATAAGTAGCTACAGTTCTTGTATCGTCTCCCTCAGTGGTTTGACATCGCGCAAACACTGAGGTAAGACATCATTTTAATCCCCGTATTATATTTTGCTCACCTGTACTTGAGTAGACCTTGTCGTATAGGTAAATATAAAGTGGTTTGACATCGCGCAAACACTGAGACCTTGTCGTATAGGTAAATATAAAGTGGTTTGACATCGCGCAAACACTGAGACCTTGTCGTATAGTTTCTTGTTAACATTACAGAGGCTGAGGCGACGGTGATATGTGTGCTGTTAATTAGCGGTTCTTGGTCCTTGTTATCATTAGAATGTATCGTGATTCTTTCTAAGGTAGCGGACAAATGGTTTCTGCTAAGGTCACATGACTCAAGTGTCACGCTCGCCATTTTGCACAAGGATCTGGCAGCATAGACAAAAAAATTATTCTGAGACCACAGATCAATGGCATGGAACTACATGTACATATTGTTGGTTTTAATCTTTGAAAAAAATCACTATTGCAAGTGTAGTATATCCAAACTTTCAAACATATTCTCAAAATTCATAAACACTTTTTTTAAGCAGTCTGACACTTCAAAAAATTTTTGGTCACAAAATTTTTGTGCTAATGTAATCACCTATATAAGGAAATATTCCATATATAGAAAGACATTCCCACAGGTAAGATAGAGGTAGGATATTATTGTTGCAGCCAGCCATTTCCGCTAAGGTCACATGACTCAACTGTCATATCCACCATTTTGCATGAGGATCTGGCATCATGCCAGATACTATTTTAGCTAAGTCAGACAAGGCTGATGTTATATATAATGTATCTCAATTATTATTTCCAAAAAACCACCATCCTCTGTAGCAGAATACAATTTATTTTTTCAATGACAAAATTTTTTGTGCTTGTGACCATGACTGTCACATCATGTGACCTTAGCAGAAACTGTTTGTCCGCTACCTTATATGCTTAACTTCGTCGAAAATAACATCCCTAACTTTTATAACCTTGTGCGTGCGGGGGACGTAGACCTTGTATGCCTTTGAATTGTCATAGTAGCCGACGAATATCCCTTTGATGGACTTGAAATTGCCTTTTGCCCTTCTATCCTTGGGTATGAGTGCCCAACACTTGCAGCTGAATGTCCTGAGCCAGTCGATCCTTGGTTGTGTTCCCCAGAAAGCTTGGTATGGCGACATTCCAATTCGCATATGCAGGATGCGTGTCCTAACAAAATTGACTATATGTATGGTGGCAACCCAGAAATGTTTCGATCCACTGGACTTGTATTGCAACTTGAGTACGCCCTCTTGTAGCATCCTGTTGTATCGCTTGGCGATGCCATTATGTTCAGGGGTGTAGGGTGCGGTTGTTTCGTGTATGATACTGCTGTCTATGCATAGTTTTTGAAATTGATGACCGACATATTTCACTGCCATTGTCCATTCTAATACATTTGACCATGTGTCAAGCTTCAGGTACTGACGGACTTCGGTATTGCCGAGGGGTGTTGGCAAAAGGTCGGGCGGACTATGGCCAAGTCCTGCAGGCCAAGAGTAGTGGCATTGGCTTCAACATACTCATGCATTGCACCCTACTTGCCGTGCATGACACCTATTTGCAACAGACAGATACTCGGGAGGATGCTGATGATGCTGGCCTGAGTTGAGGACGTAACAGAGGAGAAGAAGGTAGAAGGGCCTAAGCCTAGTCGATACCCAGAATGAGGAAGTATGTACATGCATGTCCTACTTATATATGTTAAGAAGCAACATGTGGAATAAGGAATGTGGAACAATAAGGTATGCAGAGCATGTGGTTATTGTCCACAGTGAGTAAAATTAGAACAAGGAATGCAAACCGGGATAAAACAATAAACGATAAAATAATAGGGAATGGGGTCAAGGATGGGACAATAAGAGTGCATGACTATAAAACAAGGGTTGTGCACAAAGATAAAACAAGGACAGGGAGTCCCAAGGTGAAACAGACCAGAGGGTGAGAAAAAGGAGTGTGGATGGCGGGTGTACCGAGCCAAGACTGGCACACCAAGTATTATGCATGCGGTGTGGACACTTGGTCATGGTCATAGGATGGTTACTTTGTCAGCACTGCCAAGTGGACAGGCCTCGGTACGTATACTTGACACCATGATCTTTATCTGCCATAGTAGCCAAGCAATGTATTCCTTGAATGATGTGGCGATAGTCAAGCATTCTTTGTTCTTGAGGAAGTTGATCTTGGCTAGTCTAGAGGTGGAGTCGATCCATGTAATAAAATACTTGAAGCCATTGAAGGAGGTTTCGAACAGTCCGCACGCGTCTGACACTATGATATTGCCAATGTTAGTGGGTAGCTCTTTGACATGTAAGAATGGTGATCGTATCTGCTTTCCAAACAGGCAGTCCATACATTGAGGTATGGGTCCCATGTGAGCCTGTGGGTAGAAACCAATAGCTGTCTGCTTTTTCTTCATGTTTTTGATGGTCCTGTAGTTTGCGTGCACTAGCCTGTGGTGCCATATAATGAGATTGGAAGGTTTGTCGGAAAACTTGGCCATTTCTGGTGCATTGCTGGGAATTCTGACGGTGAGAAAAGCAAAGAGGTTGTTTTTGTAAAAGCCATATGCGATGGCTTTGCTGGCGTAAGATAGATACATGCTGTCTCCTCCAAACATGGCACCGATGTTTCCCTTGATCATCCTACCTATGGACAGTAGATTAGTCTGTAGTTTAAAGACAAATATGACATTGAGTAGTGTGATTTGGACATCGTCCAGGCCATATTTTGGGTCTGAAATGATCTTGATTTGAATGGTGCCTTGTTTGGCGGCCATGAAAACATCACCGCTCGCCATTTGTAGCTTGACCGGTGGGCAGTCGTGTAGCATTTCGAATAGATCTATGTTGCTGCATAGATGGCTTGAGGCAGCCATGTTGGCCAGCCAATAGTGGGCTTTGTCATCCATGGATATAAGGGCCTTGGTGGTGATGGAACTAAAAACTGGCCTGGTTGCAATGGCTGTGTCATCTGTAACAGTAGCCACAAATAGAAAGTCTTTGTTGGTTGGTTTGGGTGTCTTTTGCTCCATTGTTGCTTCATTTGCTTTGTTCACCTGCAGGACTGGCTGAGAGATCGGTGGTTGACTAGCTATGGTGTTGGTTTGCTGTATGGCCAGGAGATTTTGCATGTAATTGGTTCTCCATGGTGTTGGTCTGGCTGCTCCCCTGCCAGGTGCCCAGTATCTGGACACAGAATGTCTGTTTTTGCTGCAGTTATGGCACTGGAAAACCAGCCTCCTGTTGTTTCTGGATAGGATTGGTTGCTGAGGTTGCTGGAACCATTGATATGGCTGGGGCTGCCAATTAAGCTGGTATGGTTGGTGTCAGGGGACTACCGGTTTATTCCTCTTTTCCTTCCTTTTATTCCTTTTATCTCCTTCATTTCTCTTATTCCTTTGCTTATATTACTTGTTTAATCATTTCTCTATCTTCCCTTTTCATATGTTTGCTGTAATCCCTTCCCCTTAATCTTCTATTGTCTTCTTTGCTGGCTGTGACAGGTTTGTTATGTCACAGTCACTGTAGCTATATAGTTGCTGCTTAGGTAAGGGGGTCCTTTGGTTGTTCTCTTCTGGACCTCCCTGCCAGGTAAGCAGCTCGCATGTATTTAGCTACATTGTCTTTTATATACTTACTTCTGGACCTCCCTGCCAGTGTCTGGTAGTGCCTGTGGGTAAACTTAGTGTTTGAGTCCCTGGGTGAGGCCCTGGGTAGGGCGCAAGGCTGTGGTGTTTCCCGCTGTTGGTCTCCCAGCAGGTACTGGAATTGGTACCTGAGTAGGTTGCCCTTACAGTTGGGCCATTGATGGGCATTGAGTCTGTTGATTGTGTTGATGTTGGTTGTGTTGGTGTTGTTGCTAGGTTGTGTATTACAATGAGCAATGGTGGATTGAGTGGGGGGAACTGCCGATTGACTTTGTGGTCTTGCCTGAGCAATGAGTGCTGATATGCCATGAGTCTCCATCTCTAGCACAATTAGATCTGCTTCATGTGCCTCAAGTTGAGTCTCTATTTCCCTAGGTATGCTGGTGATCATGCATATCACTTGTGCGATCGGCCTCCAAGATTCCAGTATGTTCCTGAGTAGTGTGGCAGCATGAGTGGAGTCGGTGTTAAGTCCGCGTGTCAGGCGCTTAGCTAGTACTTCCGAAGGAGCTTTCCAGGTTAGCGTGAAGATCCGTAATGGGGCCAAAGACCGAAGGCGGAGATCAGACGGACTACGGACGGGGGTGGAGGCGCCGGGAACTTAGGGCAGGTTGCGGAAAGGTACTACCCGGTCACTGAGATGTTCGAGGTTGGGGGGACTTGGCTTCAACTTATGTGTTGTGCCCTCCTCGATCATCTGTCCCTAATTTCGGAGAGGAGACGGAAGTTTACCGGAGTGAGTAGGAACTAGGTGGACTAAGTTGATATTTGTACTAGCGAACAGTCTAGTCGACTGGGAGACTATATACATGCGACTATCCTTGTATTATCTTTGCCGGTTATAAAACAAGGGAAAAGGGAGTACAAGGGGTCAATATAAGAGAGAGAACAAGGGAGTGAGGTACGCGATAGTCCTGCGCGTCGGTTATCAAAGTATTGAGTCTTCAGTCGGAGACGGACTCGGAGGTGGTGTCTCGGTCATGACGGGAATGGAAGCGGGAAAGCGGATTCTCGATCGGACTTGTCAGGGATGGAGATTACGGAAACAATCCTTCGTCCTTTC
>QLPG01002727.1:0-11521 GCA_003314385.1 Gomphus sp. MG54
ACCCAGGAAACCCCTTCGGAAGTACTAGCTAAGCGCCTGACACGCGGACTTAACAGTATTGGGCAGTATTATAATCCATCAAGCCACTAACATTTTTAGGTGCATCCCAATGGCCTCAGTCCAGACGGCATTTGCCACTGTTCTAAAAGCCTCACCCATGACAGAATTAAGAGCCGGAGATGTGGAGTGAAAGTAAAAAGAAAATTCTGTAATTTGAGCAGAAAAGAAGGAAAATAAAGGTTTTTAAATTTCTGGGGCATTAGAAGATGAAAAACTTTATTGATTTTGTTTTTACAACGTAAAAATTATATATGATATACATAGGAGACAAAGAAACTCAGAGAGACAAGGTTACATGAGAAAATGATGCATATGTGACATCATGAAGGAAATATTTTTACACAAAGCATTGGAAGAGAAAAATACATCGAAATATAATAGAAAACGTACATATGAACTATCTGCCGCAAAAGCGAACATTTTTATTAGAGAGAATGTGTTGCCACGTTCGAGCCGGTCCTATGACCATACGCTGGTGAACGGGCGCTTCGCTTCGTCCCAATCGGGACAGAGGTAGTTATTTTGTTTTGAGGTAGTCGGAACGGATAGTGTCTCGAATGGGAGGTTGATGGAATGATAAGATGGGCATCTTGTAGAATAGAAGTCGGTACGAGAAACAATGATGGATAGCGAACATTTTTGACATAAGCGCCGGTGGCGATACATCTTCGATAAGCTACAATTAATTTCTGTACTTGCGCGAGTGTTTATTAGTACAATGCATTAATAGATAAAGTACTACAGTATCTAATAACCGGTATTAGATATTGTAATACTCTACCTTCGCCTGTATGTCCGTTGGTACGCGTGACTGCACGTGTTGTCACGCGTGGCCGTCGGTGGGGGAAAACCATAATAGAAGTTGAAATAAGGGTTGGAAAATTATGGAAAAATACTAGAAAAATCGTGGTGATGCATCCCAAATATTGTATCGAAATAGATAGCCGTATAGGCTCAACGTCATTAGAATCAGCATGAAATATTGAAAATGTATGCATATTGCGCATATATGCACACTCGGTGACACAGATCCATGAGATACAATTGCAGAAGATACCATGGTTGTAACTTGAACATATTCAGTCATAAGCTTGTCATAAAGGTTGTGAGTTTCGTAAAAATCGTTAAAAATATGTATTTTTCTGCTCAATAATTCACAACAACCCAGGATCCCATTCGATCGCTGGAAGCTTCGCCAATAGCCCTAGTCAATGCAACTGCCTTGCACACGCTTGTATACCAGAATGGCTGGCAAGTTTTTGGCTAGGACCTCTTGGCCAGCGTTGTCATTCGGCATGTTCAGCCAAGGTCTCTTCCGTCCATCCCCATCTGTTCCCATTCATACACTCACTCACATACTGGACACCTGATTCTCCCTCCTCTATAGCTGCAAAAGAGCCAGCAAATGACTCTCCTTACCCAACAATGCACCCAGAATTAGATGCCAAAGAGCAGTTGGTGAGACTAGAGAGGACCCCTGAAAATAAAGGAGGAGGTTTGCTGGTGTCAAGTACACGTACCGAGGACCCGATAACTCGGCGGTACCGACTAAAATACTCCATTAATAACCAAGCACGAACCATTCAATGAGTCGTTCTCGGCCGGACGCACATATCGGTCACATCCCTCATTTCTACGCCCACTCCTTACTCCCCGGTCCGCCTCACCTCGGCACTTCCTGCCCTTGTGTTATCTTCGGTCATGGCCTTGTTTTACAATCGGGCCCTTCCTATTGTGCTAGGGCTCGTCCTATTATTCTGTCCTTCATTGTTCTATTTCCACCTTACATCTCTTATTCTAATTTTACTCGTTGTGGACAATGACCACATGTGTTGCATACCTTGTTGTCCCACATTCCTTATTCCACATGTCGCTTCTTAACCTATATAAGTAGGACATGCATGTACATACTTCCTCATTCTGGGTATCAACTAGGCTTAGGCCCTTCTACCTTCTTCTCCTCTGTTAAGTCCTCGACTCAGGCCGGCATCTTCAGCATCCCCCTGAGTATCTGTCTGTTGCAAATACAGTGGCACGCACGGCAAGTAGGGTGCAACGCACGAGTACGTTGAAGCCAACGCCACTACTCTTGGCCTGCAGGACTTGGCCATAGTCCACCCGACCTTTCGACAACACCCTTTTGGCAGTACCGAAGTCCGTCAGTATCCGGCTCCTGACAGCTGGGCTTGAATGGCAAAAAGTTTGGATGCAAAAATTGGGGACCAGGGACAAAGATTTGGAAACAGACAGACCTATCACAAAGGGGTAATATTCATTTGGACAGAGAGAAAAAATAGAAAAATCTGCCTGGGCCTCCCTCTACCTGGTTTCTACATACAGTTCCATGTAAAAACAATACAATGCAAGTTGGACAACTAGAGGCAAGAGTGTGCAAGAGTCATGCATACCTCACACCTTTTTTCCCTCCCTTTATGGTACTTTTCAGGTCCTTTATCACTGATCCCAATGCCTGCAAATACTTGGACAACTTCTGGAAAATGGCCCAGTCCTTGTTGTCCACTAAGATTGTCTGCAAATTGGCAAACTTTACATCCTCCTGGAGCCTATAAAGGAAATGAGTTGATGGCATGTGAAGATATGTCTTGGCCCTAATGTTAACCTTATCACAATAGATAGAATAGAAGCAGTTTGGTGAGTTTGTCTGCTCAAAAGTCTGTGCCACCTAGGGAATGGCATGGGTCACCCAGAGGTCAAATGGGGGTGACCTGCACCCGACCCATGGGAAACCCAAACCCATCAACCCATGGGTTTTTTCCCATGGGTCAATGGGTGTCAGAGGTAGAGCTGTCCAAATTGCAATTGCTGAGATCAAATCTGCCTATGGTCGTGCCATGACACAATGCCCAGTCCTTGTTGGGTAGAGGTTTTCCTAATGTAAGGGCAACCCCAGTGGTGCCTGAGGGCTATCACATAGGGCCTAGCAATGGGGGAAATCCTAAGTCTCAGTTACTCTTGTATATACATAAGGGACTTCACCTAGCAATGGGGGAAATCCCAAGAGAAAAACCTAAGCCCCATTGCCAGCGGGTCCCACATCCTATATACCCTATACCCATGCACCACTTCTCCATCATATGCTACCCTTCTCCTGGGTCTGGTGATATGATCTCCTGAACACCTGCAGGCCTGACCCCAGGAGTCTGGCCTATGGCCTTGGTTTCTTAGCTCAGCACATGGTGGGAAGGTCGGTTGGTTGTTGGCCCTTAGGGATGAGTTCTCCCAGTTCTCACTCCCCAGCCCTCTTCTCCACAGGTGCATCTCTCATCTGTCATTGTCATTCTGTTGAGCTAAGACTTTGGTAGACCATACCAGCCTATTGGCTAGGTAATTGGTACTCAGCTAGGAAAATGGGTGGGTCATCCCCTGACAACACCACTATCTGATCCAGTGCCCTGTGTACAAGGACCTAAGAGCATGACTTGAGACAAAGCTAAAAACAGGAGCAAAGTCCACACATATATTGCTTGCCAATAGAAAGGGAATACTGCTATGGCTCATGCCTCCAGTAAAACTTTTCAATTCCTGCCAAACCATCCATACCTTTCCAGGACTTTTCTGACCATAAAACCTGGAATGACTACCTTCCATGATTCAGTTACAACAATCTGAAGTTCCTGCAATCCTGACCCCCTGCAATCCCACGGCCAAGGTTCTACTCCTGCAATAGGCGACTTGTGGGATCACTGTGTACCTCACTCCCTTATTCTCTCTTTTCTATAGACCCCTTGTATTACCTCTCCTCCCTTGTTTTTAGTTGACAAGTAGATAATACAAGAAGTAGCTACATGTATATAACCCCCCAGTTAACTGGACTATTCGCCAGTACAAATATCGACTTAATCTGCATCCCAAGTTCCAATTCAGTTCCAGTAAACTTTCCAACCTTCCAAAATTAGAGACAGACAATTGAGGAGGGCACAGCACATAAGTTGAAGCCAAGTCCTTCTGACTTCGAACACTCGAATAACTAGTCATACCAACCTTAAGTTCCTGGCACTTTCTGTCCACTTCCATTCTAGAATTGCTCTAGGTATTTAAAACCTAAAAGCCTGCGCACACCAGTCCTTTTCTGTAGTGGGATATAACACAGTTGTTCAGCACAGCTGGATTAAGCTCTGTGACTTACATATGAGGCCACAATACAGTGTGTAACTGAGGATATCAAAATAGAATGTAGCATGATATGACTATGCATGACCTGAGACACAAATGTGTCATGCTGACTAAGACTTAGACTTTGGCTTTGGACTTGAATACGATAGTCTAGATATTTCTAGACTAGTCTTGACTTGGACTTGGAGACTTGACTTGGGGCTTTAACTTATGAACTTGTTATTACAGAGGTGAGCCAGAGGCCTTTATATACAAAAACCAAGCAATGATGTGAAATGATGCAAGAGGTTGGCTATGTCAGTTGAATGATAAAGCATGAGAACAAAGTATACAAAAGAGGAAACTATGGAGAAACTCTAGAGAAATGGTACAGCATCGAGGCTGCATGAATAGGGGCTAGGGGCTATGATAGGGGGAGACTATATCAAGTACACGTACCGAGGCCCATCTATTCGGCACTGCCGACAAAACAAACCATTCTACATCCACGACCAAGTGTCCACGCCACATGCATAACACTTAGTGCGCTGGTCTTGGCTTGGTGTTAAGTCCGCGTGTCAGGTGCTTAGCTAGTACTTCCAAAGGGGCTATCCGGGTTAATGTGGAGGTCTGTAACGGGGTCGAGGGCTGAAGATGGAAGTCGGATGGACTACGGATGGGGACGGAAAGTGCCGGGAACTTAGGGTCGGTCGTGGATTGGTTCAATCCGGTCACTGAAGTGTTCGAGGTCGAAGGGACTTGGCTTCAACTTATGTGTTGCGCCCTCCTCGATTGTCTGTCCCTAATTTCAGAAAGGAGATGGGAGTTTACTGGAAATGAATCGGAAACTAGGTGGTAGACTAAGTTGATATTTGTACTAGCGAACAGTCCAGTCGACTGGAAGACTATATACATGCGACTATCCTTGTACTATCTTTGCCGGTCATAAAACAAGGAGAAAGGGAGTACAAGGGGTCAATATAAAAGAGAAAACAAGGGAGTGAGGTATGTGATGGTCCTGCACATCAGTTATCAAAGTATTGAGTCCTTGGTTGGAAACGGACTTGGGGATGGTGTCTCGGTTGTGACAGGAATGGGAGTGGGAACGCAGTTTCTCGGTCGGACTTGTCAGGAATGAGAACTATGGAAAACAATCCTTCATCCTTTCGGTCGGAAAGGTCTTGGAACAGAGGCAGGTGGTTGTGGGGGTTAGTGTGGGTTGTTGAAAGCATGGGCTATAACAGTATTCCCTGAGCCCTCGAGGTCCTAAGCTTATCTTGCTGTGGATAGGGTGGAAAAGGACGTGGGAATGTTTTTAGGCATTTGCATGTAATGGGTGTTCTCCGAGTGCCTGTTTGATCCTTCATATATAAGGGGTTTTTTCTTTTAATGTCGTTTTCCCTCTTTGATTCCTCCCCATATTGGACTTCACGCTGGATGTTGCAGTGGATGTGTCGGAGGAGATGCACGTCCTGAAGGCCCAGTACAAGGAACAGGTCCGTCTTCTGGAGGCAAAGCAGTCCCGGCAGGTGGAGGCAAAACAGAAGGCCGAGGCTCTGAGGTTGGTGGAGGAACAGTGGCTGAAGGAGGTAGAGGAGCAGCAACTGAAGGAGGTAGAGGAGCAGCGGCTGAAGGAGGAGGAGGAGAGGAAGGAGAAAGAAAAGGCCCATGCCATTGAACAAGAGGCATTGCTTCTGGAGCGTACCCTTTTACTTGCGCAAGAAAATGAAGGTTCGGAGGAGGATGAGGATGAGCCAATTTTTGAGGGTTCCGAAGATTCTTTGTCAGACCACCATTCGTCCGTAGGTCTGGAAACCGTTCCATCACCGTCCAGGGGGTATCCCAGGGGTGAAGATCGTTTGGTACCCATGGTCGGACCCGGTTCAGTTGCATTGAACGCGGACCAGAAACATCAGGAGCGCAGGAAGGAGGGGGCTTGTATCTCTGCGGCACAGAAGGCTCTCAAAAACCAAGTGGTTCATAAGGCATGGGAGGTCGGAAGGGAGGTGAGTATCAGACCCTTTGAATCCAGTCATCGGGCTTTGACTCAGTATCGTCCCGATTTGTATCAGATCATCGCTCTGGAGCACTCCTCGTACCTGAGGACAGAGCCTTGTGATTTATGTCGCAAGCAAGAGAAACGGTGCGAGTGGATGACAGCAGCAAAAACCTGTGTCCCCTGCCAGGCCAGTTGGGTATGGTGTGAGGTGGACGGAGTGCTGGTTGTCTGAGGGGCGGTTACAAAGAAGCAGGGGTGGGAGGAGAAGGATGTTCCTGAAGTGTCCTCTTCTAAGAGGTCTAAGGTGGATGTGGTGATTTCTCCTCCCCTGAAGGTTGGCTGCGCAGAAATCATGGCCGTCCTGGGGTTGATCCAGGGTGCCCTGATCGGTATGGACTCCCGTCTTTGAGCTCTGGGAGTGGACATCAAGAGGCTGTCCGCTGCTTCCAAGATGCGGAACGCTATCCACACCGACAATCGAGACTGTCTGAAGTGGAACTGTCGGTGCGGTGGTCTTGCTCCGGCTCCTCATGCAACGGGGGATCAGATGGAATTGGATCCGAGCATGGTGGATGTGACGCCCAAGGTAGGGTGGTCAGTTAATCTGCTCGATCCAGAGTTGGGGCCGAGTGAGGAGGAAAAGGGCAAGGGGGTGGACTTGTCCCACCATTACGATCCTTCCGATCCCAATATTAATCATTCTGTGTTCTACGGCGATGACTAGTTTGTTCATAATTGTTTGAGAATATCAAAAATGGTCATGGCTGGATTCATAGTGGCCTTGGTCATGGTTGTTGTGGTGTTGTTGCTAGGACAGGGTCAGAAAAAACTCAGGGGTGTCCTGCAAAAATGCAAGTTTTGGTAGTAACCGTGTCAAGGTTTTTTAGTGAATTTATCATGTTATCAACAAGGGTCTAGGCTAAGCAAGAGATCTACAAGTGGTACCGCTTGTCTAAGGGGCAGTACAGTTTTGAGGGTCACGATTTCCTGAGTGGAAATTTCTCGGGGGTCGAATTTGAGCACTACGGCTCAGGTACCAAGAATCAGTTCAGACGTAGGCTAAACAAAGTAGTACTCAATACCCTATCGATCGTTGGATCCTGGTGGGTGAGCGTGTGGTGTCCGGTAACTAGAATCTGATGGATTTTCAGAGGGTCACGGTCAAAACTTATCGACGGGTGGTCACAGGTGTTTCGGGAACTGAAGAGAGTGGATGCATTGTTTGTTTTGCTCTGTGGGTGTTGTCGATTGTTCAATGCCAACGACTGGCGCTGGAGCCAGAGGCCTGTGCCTAATCTTTGGATTCCAAGGCATCCAATGCCTCAGATTCCTCCTCGATTTCTTCTGCTATGGAGACTGCACGTCCTTGGGTGACCATGGTAGGGGATCTCGGGCATTCTTTGGCTGTGTGACCTGATCTACTGTAGAAGAGGCAGAGGTTTTGTTCAAATCAGCGTTGGCGTTCTTGTGGCGTAAGTTTTCTGTCTTTCCCTAATCTGGACGATAGGTCCATGGTAGTCCTGCTGCCACTGGATGGTGTCATGGGTTGGCCTACATTGGCTATCTTATTGCCCGAGTTAGGGGTGGGGTACGTGTTCATGGAGGTTCTTCCTCTATCGTATGGGCAGTCAAAGTTCCGGTTTGAGGCAGATTCTCTGGCAACTTCTGATCGACGTTCCCAGTAATGGGCGTCGATGGACTGGGACAGGAGGCGGAGTTGGAGTAGGGAATGTGGTTTTCCTACTCTAGAGATCTCGTCCTTGATCCTCCCGGGAAGTCCATTGTAGAATTGCCGATGGAGTGTGGCGTCGCCCCAGTGGACACGGGTGGCTAGTCGGTTGAATTCAACTACATAATTCATGATGCACTGGTTGTCGCGCATGCAGAGGTTTTTGAGGTCTGCTTTAGCCTCTCCTTCCGGGTCATGGGGTCTAAAGTTGGTCTTGAGTTTGGAAACGAACTCGTCATAGTCATAGAGCCAGTCTGGCTCGTCGGGGGCGGTAAGGGCTGGTTCAAACCAGTCCAGGGCAGTACCAGTCGGGTACAATAATACATAGGTTACCTTGGTGCTGTTGGAGTCGAAAGTGTCAGGGTGGTCATGGAAGTTCAGCATACACTGCACTAAAAAGGCTTGTAGCTTCCTCGAGTCGGATCCGTCGAAGGGATCTGGGTCTCGAACCTTGGTGGCACGGGGGGCTGATCTTCTAGGGGAGGCTAGATTACTTGCTAACATAGCGATGGCCTGGGTGAGGTTGGGCACATTGTTTGGCCCTATAGTGGGGGCTCCTCCTGGTGGAGGGGGGGGGTGGCACTGCAGCAGGTGGTACAGGATGAGGCTGGGCGATGGGCGGTGGTGCAGCCTGTGGTGGTACGGCGGGGGGTGGTACAACGACTGGTGGTGCGGCCTGTGGGGGGGCAGCGCACGGTGGTAGTGCGAACGGAGGTGGTACGAAAGGGGGAGATGCGAGGTACGGGGGTACCATGGATGATGATCTGGACGTGGTCGGTACTGCTGAGGATGATCCTGAACTGGAGGGTATCTCCGGGGGTGATGGTTGGTTGGTCATCAGGGGGTTCACGAGGAACAGGTTGGTCATACTCGAGCACGGGCATAAGTCTGTGTTCGAGAATCCGGAGTCTGAAGAGGGTTCCGGGGGGTGCATGGGGGTCTGAGGCATCTGAAAACTTGGTCCAGGGATGGGTAGTTATTGGGGGACGGAAGCGTGGTGGGCAGACACCTGGGTGATTGTCTGTAGGGCTTGTAAATGCGTGATTGGTCTTGAGCCCATAATGATCAGGAGTGTGAGTACAAATATACTGTTAAGTCCGCATGTCAGGCGCTTAGCTAGTACTTCCAAAGGGGCTATCCGGGTTAACGTGGAGGTCTGTAATGGGGCCGAGGGCTGAAGACAGAAGTCAGATGGACTACGGATGGGGACGGAAAGTGCCAGGAACTTAGGGTCGGTCGCGGATTGGTTCAATCCAGTCACTGAAGTGTTCGAGGTCAAAGGGACTTGGCTTCAACTTATGTGTTGCGCCCTCCTCGATCGTCTGTCCCTAATTTCGGAAAGGAGACAGGAGTTTACTGGAAATGAATCGGAAACTAGGTGGTAGACTAAGTTGATATTCATACTAGCGAACAGTCCAGTCAACTGGAAGACTATATACATGCGACTATCCTTGTACTATCTTTGCCGGTCATAAAACAAGGAGAAAGGGAGTACAAGGGGTCAATATAAAAGAGAAAACAAAGGAGTGAGGTAGGCGATGGTCCTGCATGTCAGTTATCAAAGTATTGAGTCCTCGGTCAGAAACAGACTCAGGGATGGTGTCTCGGTCGTGACGGGAACGGGAGCAGGAACGCGGTTTCTCGGTCAGACTTGTCGAGAATGAGAACTACGGAAAACAATCCTTCATCCTTTCGGTCGGAAAGGTCTCAGAACAGAGGCAGGTGGTTGTGGGGGTTAGTGTGGGTTGTTGAAAGCATGGGCTATAACACTCGGTATATCTGCCATCCACACTCCTCGGTCCGTTTCACCTCAGGACTTCCTGTCCTTGTATTATCCTCGGTCACAACTCCATTGTTTTATACCTGGCCACTCCTTATTGTCCTATCTTGAGTCACGATTCTATTATCCTATCCTTTATTGTTCTATCCCCACTTTGCATTCCTTGTTCTAATTTTACTCGTTGTGGACAATGACCGCATGCTCTGCATACCTTATTGTCCCACATTCCTTATTCCACATGTCGCTTCTTAACCTATATAAGTAGGACATGCATGTACATATAGTCTCGCTGGGCTGATAACCTACCACAGGCTCTCAAGTAACTAATTCGGTTCCATCCATATTGAAGACAATAGATATATATTCTCAAACATGTGGAAGTACAGAGAACTAATTGATCAAAGGATACTTCACTCTTATGGGGTATATATCAAAATGTCCCCACATGTCTGTCACGTCACTCTCACCGTCACATCACTATCACTACCCTCCCACTGTTTAGTTGAGGCCACACATTACACACTTGCCTGTGTGGTGACCGGTCCAAGGGATGCGTGTCACACCTTACCATCAAATAAGGCAGTCAATTCTAAAAGCACTTCCCGCATGGAGGGTCGCCCTTTGGGTAAAATGTTCCAACATTTCTGACATATCGCCCAAACTTCATCAAATACTTTCTTCGGCAGTGTGATATCTGGAGATCGCAGCGGGAGCTGGCCTTGGCGGATCATCATTATCACAGCTAGCTCGTGCTTGATGTCAGCGTAAGGGAACCTCTCTGACATGATCTCCTACACATAAACCATAACCGGGGATCAGGCTGCAGAAAAGACCAACCGATGCATATTGAAACTTGCCAGGATAGTCATTGCGTAGGCCCAAACATCACTTTCCGCGCTGGGGGTGGCGTTATCTTGAAATAATTCTGGAGACATCCAGCGCACTGAAACCCCGGCTTCAGACGGCATGATTGTACCCTCGAACGTGGTAATGTTAGAGATATTCCAAAAGACATCGAGGCACGGGCGACCATTGTTCGAGATCAATATATTGTCCTGGTTTCAGATATCGTCAGGTAACATTCCTTTAGAAATTACCCATGCCAGAACCCACCCCTCGAATATCTCCATGAATTATGGCCGGAATTTGTGCATGAAGGTACGATAGACCGTCCGCGACATCAAGCAGCTGGGAAAACGTTGGTACATGCAATAACTATTACTTAAAGAATCTCACAATTCTGAGACGGTCCGTTTTGGGATGACTCGCGATGTATTTGGGAAGTGTCCCGTTTGACATCCAGGGTGATATCAAAGATGGTAACGAGGAAGATTGCGGGGAAAGATCGTAAGTGAAGCCGAGGCATTTGAGGACAGCAGGATGAGAGATCGTAGTCCATGCTACATATTCTCGCATCATACGCTAGTTCTACAATCACTGACACTCTGACAGTGAAATTATACAAGACATACCCTAAGAAGTTTCTCCTCAGTGACGCGTCCGCCGTTGCCTGAGAAAGACCTGATGCATTTGATAGCCACTTTCTGATCATCAAGAATCCCTTCCCATATATCTGCACGACCTCCACCTATTATTGGCATTGTGCCAGGACGAATTATGCGTCCATCCAGGCATCGATTTGAGTCTCTAGTAAAGACGTCCAGTCCGGGAGGTAAACTCTCAATGCTTTCACGGCTGCTGGGTGCAGGTCTTGTGAACGATACAGAAGTCTCGCTCTGGGGTCTGGAAGATATCAAGGGCGATAACATCTGGTACTGAGTTTGTGTTGAATGCCTCCTTTTTGAGGCGGAGGATAGGGAGACTGCCTGGAGCTTTTTGT
>QLPG01002728.1:0-25634 GCA_003314385.1 Gomphus sp. MG54
TTGAAGCCAACGCCACTACTCTTGGCCTGCAGGACTTGGCCATAGTCCGCCCAACCTTTTGACAACACCCCTCAGCAGTACCGAAGTCCGTCAGTACCCGACGCTTGACACTGTCGACCCATGGGAAAAAACCCATGGGTTGACTGGTTTGGGTTTCCCATGGGTTGGGTACGGGTCACCCACATTTGACCCATGGGTGACCCGTGCCGTTCCCTACCTACACCTACAATCCTGGTATCTTTCACACCCTACCAGACATGACTCCTCCACCATCTGAGCTGGAGACTTCAACAAGCACAACCTGCTATGGTCAGGTCCTAATCAAGCTCGGCTATGCAGACACAGTGACACTGACCTCCTCATGCAGCTGCTTGCTCAGCACCACATGGAACCTCAACTCCCTGCTGGCACCCCCACCTTTCAATCCAACTCCCATCGAACGTAGACCACCCTTGACCTCTTTTTCTATGATGCTGACTTAACCCACCGAGTCTTGTCCTGCAACACCTCCCCAGATAACCGCCTCCCATCTGCAGACCATCTACCCATTCACACATGGATAGATGTGGAGCTTAACAGATGCCAAACCACCCCAAGGTGCAACTTCAGGAAGGCAGACTGGGTCAAATTCCGACAGATGCTCACTGAGAACCTCACCAAGACCAGTCTCCCTAATACCCCACTCCCCTCCACCCCCCCTGAAATCAACGGCTTTGTAGTCCGGCTCACAACCACAATTCAAGACACAATTAAAAGGTCTGTCCCCCTGTCACAGTCCACCCCCTACTCCAAGCACTGGTGGAACCCAAACCTCACTCAGCTCTATCATGACTATGTACACAAGAGCAGAGACAAATTTCACACCAGGTTTACAGCTAGTTGGGAGGATAGCAAGCATGCTTTGAACCATGCCAGGAACATGTACATCTCAGCCCTCCACAAGGCCAAAGTGGATCACTGGAAGAGCTGGATTGAAGAGGCCAAAGAGAAAGACATGGGTGGCCGGCAAATACGCAAAAAAACCCCTTTCTGATGGGCCCCATGCACGCATTCCCTCCCTCTTCAAGAAAGGGGCCAACGGTCAAATTGTCTTGGAAGTACACATGGATGCTGGCAAAGCAGCCTTGTTTACAGCCATATTCTTTCCACCTCACCCACGTAACCTCCCCAATCTACCCAAAGACTCTGACCCCTACCCTCTGCCGCTCAATTTCTCTACACCTGAACCACATCAAGTCACCTGCTGAATTAGCAAAGCCAGCCCCTTCAAGGCCCCAGGAGAGGATGGCATCCCCAATGTGGTCTTGATAGAATGTGAAGCCATCCTCATTCCCCTGCTGCATGCCTGTCTCTCGGCAGTTCTCACCACTGGATACTTCCCCAAAAGGTGGCGCTCCTGGAAGACCATTGTGCTCCAGAAACCAGGCAAACCCAACTACACTATAGCCAAGGCCTACTGTCCGATTGCACTCTATGATACAATGAGAAAGGTAATCTCAGGGGTGATAACTGAGATCACAGTATACCTCACAGTCAGACACAACCTGCTCCCACCCCACCACTTCGGGGGTCTACCCAATAGAAAGACCGTTGACTTGCTCCTCTATCTGACTCACCGGGTCAAGGAAGCATGGCACAAACAGAAGGTTGCAACCATAATTTTCCTGGACATAGCAAACACTTTTCCTAATGCAATCACAGACCGGCTGCCCAAGAACATGGCTAGGCTAGGATACCCATCTGAAATTGTATCATTCTTATGCTTGAAGACAGGAAAACCACACTGAGTTTTGACGACTTCACCTTACTGCCCATTGACATTGACAATGGTATTGGTCAAGGGGAAACAGCCTCAATGATCCTCTACCTCATATACAGCTATGGTTTGGTGGCAATCCCACGAGGAGGTGATGAAGACAGCAGTGCCTAAGTAGACAACAATTTCTTCATGGCCATAGCCAACACTTTCAAATAAAGTGACACTACACTCAATGATATTCTGGACAAGCAATCAGCCTGGTCTGCAGCCCACAACTCCCAAGCTGAAATTTCAAAGTTCCAGTGCCTGAGGCTCACAAGGTGTAAAGATTTAGTGTGGGCTAACTTTTTACACAGACAAACCCACCTAGTTATTGAATGTGTCAGCGAGGCACAGCTCTTGGGCATACAGATCGACCAGGAACTACGTTGGCATCAACATGTCCAGCAGGCTGTTCAGAAAGCAGAAGGCCTCCTACTTGCCATGAACCGGCTCACATGGCCCTCCTTCAGCCTCCCCAAACAACATGTCCAGCACCTCTACATATCTATGGTGCTCCCCAAGCTCGAATATGCCCTCCCAGTATGGTACACCCCGATGCACGAGAACCCTAAGACAGGAAGGTGGACCGGTTCAATAGGACACACCAAAATCATGGATAAGGTTCAGAGGCTGGGATGCAAATTGATCACAGGAGCCTTCAGATCGATGGCCACTGATGTCCTAGAGCTTCACTCCTGGATCCCACCAACCCAGATATGCCTGGATGACACCTGTAATCACAAGGCACTCAGATTAGTGACACTGCCCAAACTCCACCCACTCTACAAAGCAGTGAAATGCAGCTCAAAGAGATGCCCCAATCACATCCCTCTGCAATCCACAACCTCCTCTGGCGGTACAAGATTCGCCCAGATATCATAGAGACAGTGGACTTGACCAGACACCACCCCAGCTGGTGCCCTCAATTTACTGTGCACATTTCAGACAGCAAGCCAGCAGCAGCCAGTACTTTAAGGACAAGGATGGATGTCATCCAAATATTCTCAGATGGATCAGGACTCAATGGCAGCATCAGTGTGGCAGCGGTCACCCCTCAAGATGGGCAGGCCCTTTGATACAGGCTAGGCAAAGACTCTAAACACACAGTCTTTGAAGGAGAGATTGTCGGTGTAATTCTGGCACTAACACTACTGGAAACCCATCAAACTGCTAGATCTGCCTTGATTGCCCTTGACAATCAAGCTGTCATCCAGGCTTTGCAGAACAACAGAACCCAGCTGGCACAATATTTACTAGATACAGCCCACATGCTCATCCGGAGACTGAAGCGCAAACGCCGTAACCTGCACATCCACTTGGAGTGGGTCCCGGGCCACATGGAAATCAAAGGAAACGAGCTAGCCGACGAACATGCAAAGAGAGCAGCCGGAGGGGACGTCTCCCGCACCAATGAATTTCCAGAGCTTCTCAGAAAGCGCCTTCTGGTAAGTATCGTATCCCTGAAGGCCAACCGGAAGAAATCTGTCCTCCAGCGCTGGAAGAGAGTCTGGTCAAAATTGCCCCGATATGCCAAAATGTCCCAAATAGACTCGAAACTGCCAAACCATCAAATCTATAAGACGTTGAGCTCCCTGCCCCGTAGAGCGACTAGCATCCTCATACAATTGTGCACCAGCCACATATCCCTCAACTCTTTCCTTAAGAAGATAAAAGCTTCGGACACAGCCTTATGCAAACAATGCCACCAGCCGGAGACTGTAGTGCACTACCTCAAACACTGCAAATGATTCACAGAGCAGCGCAACCAGCTCAGACACAAGGCAGGAAAGGCCAGCCACTCCATTCGTCGGCTGTTGGGCGACTCTAAGATCATCCCCGCTACCTTATCATACATTCAGTCCACACGCTGCTTCGAAAAATACACCGACGTAGCACCCCCCAACCAATGACCAAACCATAAACATTCTTCACTCCAACCTGGATCGGCTCTCGTTTTCTGCCGGTCCCCCTACCTTTGAGGGATTGGCCCTCTTGTGCCTCCCCGGCCAATATTTTACACCCCAGTCCTTCTGATATGCTCCCCTGTTGAGACGAGAGAAAGAGAGGACAGGGGATTAGGGAAGGATCAGGAGAAGACATAGAGTAGGGAGCACAGGAAGGTGCATATGTAGAAAGATGGACTTAGAGATTACCATTCAGAGCCCCGGAACGAACTAAAAAGTATCATTACATTCATACAAAAGTACATACAGAACACCGCCCCCACACGTAGACACGGCAGATAGAGACATGGCGGCCTACACGCTAGGCGCCCATAGAAAACAGATGCGCATGGGACGAGAACGAGACACACGCACCCGGAATAGAGTATACGGGGCGGAAATAGGACATAGAGTACATGGGGACACAGGGACGTGTCACTCATAGGACAGGAGATAAGAGAAGAGACATTCGGGGCGCATATATGCAGGTGACACGCACTCACCAGCAAAGAAACGGGGCTCGATACTAAGGATAGAGTGGAGGGCACTGCAAGAAGCAGCAAGCAGCATTTTCACATTGAGTACGACCATGCGGACAGGGCGGACAGAAATAGATTAGAGAAGTGGCGACCCACATCGGGTCGACCGCATATAGACACCGTCTTAGGGTAGTTACGGTGGTCATTACACTCAGGACTCAGAATCTCTATAAGAGACAGATAGATAGAGAATAGAAAACTAGTCTCGCACTCAAAGAACACTGTTTATCGTCGTAATCGACGAAGTCTGGATCGCTCGTGTCATTATACCGGGCTATCAGCTTTATCATCGTCACTCACGTCCCCGGACCCAACGGGAACATCATATTGAGTTTACTACGATTTAACTGCGATTTTACTCGCACTTTCTATAGAGACCATCATTGTCAGGCGGTCACTCGGCCCCCTGCATATTCATAGATACAGTCACGTGACCCCGAGCCATATCGGGCTAGATCAATCAGGGCAATACTATTGTTGTCCGGACACACTGGGAATAATTCCCGATACGTATCACACTACGCTCACGCTGGTACTATACATTGACAAGTACCAGACTCGTTCGCAGGCGACTGTCGCTCATTCCCACACCCCCGTAGCCGCCTCCCTGGATCGGCGCTTAGTCAAACCTAAAAGCTTCGTACCGCGCGGAGGGTTACCTACGGTGGAATATAATACATCCCAAGCATACATATTAGATAGTTATTACAAACAACTATCTATCTAAATAACCCATCCCCATAGTCACCCGGGACATACGCCTAGATCCCCCCCCTTCTGATACTTAGACACTGCCATTACCATGTATCTCGTAGTAGTAGTGCACCATAAGCGTCTAGCGCTTCGAGCACTTTAATTGATATCTCTCTCTCTCTCTCTCTCTCTCTCTCTCTCTCTCTCGCTCTCGTCGTACGAGTCACATGCAAAAGATTCAATTATGTAATGAGGGCTTGAAATGAACAACACACCGAGACTTTGGAAAATTTGAAAATTTGTAGATCTGGCATGCAGAACATTGAGATACGATGCTCATCTGAGAGCTCTCAAATACCAAGTCACACATAATTGCTCTAATCTTGACATTTCATTTCCATCTCCATGGATTGTAATCTACTCCTAATTTGGAATTTGACGACATGCTTGGTTTACTAGACTTTGGTTTTTCTTATTACTCCATCCGATGGTGAATTGAGCCCGTAAGAGTAAATTGGAATTCCTTTTTCTCTTTGGTGTGCATATTAAATTATTTTAAAGGAAAGCCTAAATAAGATAATTTTGAGCTTGCTTATTTTAGTATAATTTACTGCAGCAATTGGAGTATAAATAAAAAATCATCAGTCGAGATATCATCCCAAGCTGGCAGTCAATGACATCATGCTGTTTCTTTTCCTCCAATAAATGAAGGACCACCGGCTGTCCAATGCATGTACACATGTTCAACCACATCTGAATGCAAGATTCAATCATCACAGAGAACCGTCCCAACCTGCCACGGCTGAAATAAAAATAAAAAACAGCTTACCTAGATTTTGAGATCCCGCAGGAGCCGTGTTCTCCAACTCTCCCAAGCTCCTCCCGGCCCATGGATATTCATCGAGATCAATCGGATCTGTATTGGACCCGGGGATATCCTCGAGCTCTATTTCGTTTGACGAGGGAATTCCAGTGTCGATCGATTCGGTGAGACTCCTGTCACCAAATTCATCCATAATGACATTGTGTATCCGGCGTGTCGCTGCATGGAAGTTGCCTATGGGATGGGATGAAGAGTGGGTTGTGCCGTTGGGATGTGAATTCTTCTCTAAGAGGTCCAAATGAATTCTACATGTGATGATAACAGACAGGCTATATGAGGTATCAGTCCAGTCCGAATAGTTGCCAAGCGGGGCTCTGACCTGTGCTGCAGAGGAGCAAGAATGTCGGCAATGCTAGGCTATTGACATTCGATTAGTTTGTAATTCACACCAGCCATATCTAACAAAGAATTTACTCTTAATACCTGTGGTCATCATTGCTCAGACAACGGTTTGCAACATGATATCAAGAAATACCTTCGTTGTGATGGTGCAGGTTAGTGTTATTGTTAGGATGAATCTGGCTTTAGATTAGATGAAGCATTCGAAAAACAATCACAAATTAGATACCCGTATCGTAGGAGACCTTAATAAGAATTAGCTGTGATCAATAATAGCACTGGGATACATACTTTGCTCGATCAAAACCTGGGTTAATGACTTTGTGTGCACTTTTCTAAACTCTCTCAACTGCCTCAGGTTTCCAAGAGAATTTGAAAGCATGGTTGCAACTGCTACTGTGTCAAAAATAATGAGGAATATATTTTCAATGGTGTCCACTGGAGAATGCATAAGCAGTAAATAGAATTGAAACGAGGGGAGCCTGACCTCTGAAAGTTATATGAATAAACATGTGAAGGAATACAATCAACATAACTCACAAGTCCAGGTTTTTCACCTCCAAATCAGTGAGTATACAACTATTTTTTGCTGCAATAAACTACACAGGACAGCACAAATTTTATTGGTGGTGAAAAGGTGAGAATATGGACTACATACCAAGAAACACCCAGCACTGCCAACAAACAAAACACCAAGCACCAAAAGAGACAATTTCTTATGGTTGGAAACGGCATATGCCCGTGCCATTAACAACCCTGGTAGAATAAATAGATAAATTATTGGGTAACAAATTAGAACCTTTGTGACCTTGTATTCCTGTAAGGGCTAGAATTCCAAGACTATCATTCAAGTGAAAGAAGGCATTGCATAGACTGTTATGACATTAGATTCTGCGTTCAACATGATGAGAGTCTTACTAGACCCGGGTCAATGTGAACTGTTTGCAATCCATGGCATAGAACTTCTCACCTTGATAGCTGGGGTTGGGAAACTGGCGGCTACTGTTACTGATATAAGGCTGATGACAGCTACATAGCGAGCCAACAGATACATGACAGATCCTAATCTAAATTGTTTTTTCCAGATATGTTTTCTTTCATACCGGAGATTGAGGAGTGTGTCATATAAACAAAGCGCTATTTGAAACAGTAAGACCACAACAAAGGTTATATAAAATTACTTGTGGACATACCAAGGCCAGCAATCTCGACATAGGTGGTGGCCAAACTGCCTGTGTCATAAATTTATTCAACATGGAACAGTTTAGGGTACTCACGAATCTGTTGCCTCCTGTATGAGGACTTGATTATTCCCTTGAGAAGACATGAGGCAAGTGAATTTTGAGAGGGACTGGATTGTGAGTTGGAATGAGAGGCTGATAGGTGGAAGGAGAACGTGCAGGCTTTATGAGAAAAATGGCTGAAGGGAAAATATGTTAGTGCAACCATATAAGATAGTATCTCTGGCAGTATCACTTGATGATCGATGATGTGTAGAGGTAGCAACGCGACAGAAGTCATTTATGAAACATGATAACAATTACTTGAATTAGTCTTACAGCGAACAGCGATTCTTCTGCGTCATGTCTGAGCTCCGATCTCCAATTCAATAAACTTGAACCTGAACACAATTTCAAGATGATACTCTCTCAGCATGATGACTCCTCACCCTAATGCCCAACAATAAGCAGCATATCAGACGGTGCGGGAAGCTTGAACCCTCTGTTACCAACAAACCGTACCTGTGTTCACTGGTCATTTCAACTCAGCTCATCCTAGTATTTCGTCATAGATGTCTAACGGAGTAAGCCAACCAACAGTTTCATCATTCGGTCGACCCATCACCACGTTGGTCTTCGATGGAAAGTTTTTTTGGAAGCTGTGCTCACAGATTTGCCGAGGACATTCCCTCAGCGGCCAATAACACCATTGTTATGAAACTTACATTATAGTGAATTCATTTCTTGAAACCATGCCAGCCGCTGATGAATTAGACAGCGTCTCTTGCACAATGTTAGCTCCTAAATGAAAAGGAAATCGTGTACATTGTATTCAAAAAGCACATTACCGCACTATATCAATGCCGCCGATGGCAGAATGCACCAGAAAGCAGACATGCGAGAAACGATATACATAACTTTTGATTGTCTCGGTTAGCCTTAGAATAAGGCAATCTACTATAGCAAAGACATACAAAGTAAATTATCGTGCCTTGTGACCAACAAAATATGGCTCAATCTTTTGATGAAGTGGCATTAGAACCTGATATATAGCAGGTCCCCAAACACTCTTCTACATGGGGTGCCTTGCAGAGGATTTTTCAGCTATATAAATATCTGATGGAGTGATTAACTCACAGAAGCACCTCGCTACCCGGATCTACGCAATCACTAATAATAGTGGCAAGTGAGTGGGAACTCGAATCCCAATTCTGCTCAGGCGCTCATTACATAATTTAAACTTTTCCGTGTGACTGGTATGACATGTCAAGTTGAAACGGCTTCGAGTTCCCCAAGACATTTTGGTCACGAGCGCACTATATAACTCTGAAGAATTACTTGATCGAGCTCACCGTCGTACTTCTACTTCTTTCCGTCCTACGCAGCGACAGTCCGAAATCGCGACGTCAACCTTATTGAGAATTGCGAGTTATATTTCGGCCTGTCATATTTACGGTTGGGCGGAGTTTTCCGAAACGAACACGTCACGAGCGTCTCATCTTCTTTCCCAGAAGCTGAGACGTGAGTAATTGCAGTATGTCTTTGTGTTAGCATTTACTGATTAGAAATGTAGACTCTTGTCTATTAGGTAGTGACTATTTAATATGATCTTCTTTCCCAGAAGCTGAGACACTCTTGTCTATTAGTTCCAGTTGCGCCAATTTTAACAGGTTATCTAGCCCCGGATATTGAAAACCACAATGTCTAGCCTATCGCTCAACTCCACCTCTGAATCCACAAATCTTGCTGTCTCCAAGCTCTGTGATGATGGAAGCAACTGGTCAGACTACAAACCACGTATCCAAAAGGCAATGGGATCAAAGGGGTTATGGAGGCATGTTGAAGGCAAAGTGCTTGCACCAAAACCGTACTCATTGGTGAACAAGATACCCATGCTATCTGATGGGAAGACACCAGCTATGGAGGAACAAATTGAGGCAAGAGAAACAAGATCATTGATTTTGACAAATGTGAATATCTTGCTCAACACGTTATCCTATCAACAACCTTGACACGTCTTGGTGCAAAGATCAAAAACATGGACTCTGCCAAAAAAATTTGGGATGCAGTAAAAGCTGATGCCACTACCAAGAGCACACTTTACCTCCTAGATGCAGAAGACCAACTTGCAAGTATGAAGCTTGGTGATAATGCAGATCCAAAAACCCACCTTGCAGAACTCAAACAACACTTCCAACTCATGTCACAAGGCCATGACAACCTTATAAAGATGGGATCTACTCTATCCAATTCACGATACAACACCATTATCATGTCATTGCTACCACAATCATATCAACCCACCCTCCAAACCATCACTGTAGCAGAACGAACCAATGTTGTGTTAGGGACATTGTCGAAAAAAATAGAAGCTGATGACCTGATTGATTTCATCATCGAAGAAGCACAGCACTGAGCCATCAATGATGACCGAGCCAAGAATGCTGAATCAGCTCTAGCAGCTTATGGAAAGAGAAACCAAAAAGGTCGTGACCATGAGGGTGGAAAACATGAAAAGTTGGCATCAGGACTGATCTGTGAAAACTGTAATAGGCCAAACCACACCAAAGAGAACTGCTGGTCGAAAGGGGGAGGCAAAGAAGGTCAGGGACCAAGATGGAACACATCCACAAGTGAAAAAAGGAAGGATGAATCAGCAATTGTTACAGATGGCAAAGATGAAGAATTCTTTGCATTCACCTGCACATCTAACTATACACTAGTCGCTGATGCCCTTCAACTCCCGAAACCTCGACTTGGTGCTTGTGTGGATAGTGGTGCAAGCCAACACTACTGTCCTGACCGACACAGGTTCAAAAACTATCGACCCATTGAAGGCAGATATATTACTACTGCAGATGGTCGTACCCTTAAAGCCATTAGACTGGGGGATGTGCATATTGAACTGCCAAATGGATCAAAGCAAACAAAGGCTATATTAAAGGACACAGTTCACGCACCAGATATGGCCCTTACTCTAATCTCTATCAGCCGCCTTGACAAAGCCAACTGCGCAGTCATATTCAATAAGGGCATGTGCACAATCAAAAACCCATCCGGTCACACTATGGCTACTATTCCTCATTCTGATGGCTTATACTGTCTTGTCACTGAAAAATCCCAGATTGGTCAAGCAAACATTGCATCTACAAAAATGAGCATCAGTAAAGCACATCATAAATTTGGTCATATTGCTCATGCGGCTATACGATATGCAGTAACCCAAAACTTGATCCCTGGCATTGATCTCGACCCTGACTCTAAACTGGAATTCTGTGAGCCATGTGCTAAAGCTAAGTCAGCCAGGCAACCATTTCCAGAAGAGTCGCAGACTCGTGCTACCAAATATGGCAAGCGAGTCCACTGGGACCTGTGGGGACCAGCATCAGTAAAAAGCCTTAATGGCAATTACTATGTTGCAGCCCATATTGATGATGCTACTCGTGAAAACAAACTCTATTTCCAAGAAAAGAAAAAATGAGACCTACAACTCTTACAAACGAGATGAAGCATTTATTGAAACGCAAACCGGTAATCGCATAAAGTTTTCATGCTCTGACCGAGGAGGAGAATTCCTATCCAAGGAGTTAACTCAACATCAGGACAACAAGGGAACTGTCTGAGAGCTTACAATCCATGATTCCCCACAACAAAATGGCACCTCTGAGCATGGAATATGTACCTGACAGAACACACCTGAGCACTTCTACTTGCATCTGCCTTACCCCGGTTTCTATGGGAAGAGGCAATGAAACATGTTACATGGCTCCAAAATAGAACCCCAGCACATGCACTCAATGGGAAAACACCTTATGAAGCAATAAACAATAAGAAGCCACACCTTGCCAGTATCCATGAATTTGGTGTTGCAGCATATGTCAAAGACCTTAAGGCTGGAAAACTTGATGCTCGTGCCCAAGTAGGATGCTTTGTTGGCTATGATTCAGAGTCCAAGGGGTACCGTATATACTGGCCCCATGTTAAGTCTGCGTGTCAGGCACTTAGCTATTACTTCCAAAAGGGCTATCCAGGTTGGTGGGAAGGTTCGTAACGGGGCCGAGGACTGAAGACAGAAGTCGGACAGAGTACGGGCGGAGACAGATGCACCGGGAGCTTAGGGTCGGTCGCGGATTGGTTCAATCTGGTCACTGTAGTGTTTGAAGTCGAAGGGGCTTGGCTTCAACTTATGTGTTGCGCCCTCCTCGATCATCTGTCTGTAATTTCAGAAAGGAGACGGGAGTTTACCAGAAGTGAATCGGAAACTAGGTGGTAGACTAAGTCGATGTTCATACTAGTGAACAGTCCAGTCGACTGGGAGACTATATACATGCGACTATCCTTGTACTATCTTTGCCGGTCATAAAACAAGGAGAAGGGGAGTACAAGGGGTCAATATAAAAGAGAAAACAAGGGAGTGAGGTGCGTGATGGTCCTGTGCATCGGTTATCAAAGTATTGAGTCTTTGGTCGGAGATGGACTCGGGGATAGTGTCTCGGTCGTGACAGGAATGGGAGCAGGAATGTGGTTTCTCAGTCAGACTTGTCGGGAACAGGAACTACGGAAAACAATCCTTCGTCCTTTCGGTCAGAAAGGTCTTGGAACAGAGGTGGGTGGTTGTGGGGGTTAGTGTGGGTTGTTGAAAGCATGGGCTATAACAGTATCCCCTCACTAGGACCAAGCCCTCGAGGTCCTAAGCTTGTCTTGCTGTGAATAGGGTGGAAAAGGACATGGGAATGTTTTTAGGCATTTGCACGTAATGGGCATTCTCCGAGTGCCTATTTGATCCTTTGTATATAAGGGGTTTTTTCTTTTTATGTCATTTTCCCTCTTGATTCCTCCCCATGTCGGACTTCATGCAGGATATCACGGCAGATGTGTCAGAGGAGATGCGCATCCTGAAGGCCCAGTACAAGGAACAGGTCTGTCTTCTGGAGGTGAAGCAGTCCCGGCAGGTGGAGGCCGCTCGGCAGGCTGAGGCAAAACAGAAGGCCGAGGCTCTGAGGTTGGTGGAGGAACAGCAGCTGAAGGAGGTAGAGGAGCAGCGACTGAAGGAGGTAGAGGAGCAGTGGCTGAAGGAGGAGGAGGAGAGGAAGGAGAAAGAAAAGGCCCGTGCCATTGAACAAGAGGTGTTGCTTCTGGAGCGTACCCTTTTACTTGCGCAAGAAAATAAAGGTTTGGAGGAGGTCAAGGACAAGCCGATTTTTGGGGGTTCCAAAGATTCTTTGTTTTGATTGAGCAAAGCATATACCCTAGTGCTATCATATATCACAGCTAATTTTTATTAAGGTCTCCTACGATATGGGTATCTAATTTATCATTGTTTTTTTTTCAACGCTTCATAGTCTACAGCCAGATTTATTCTAACAATAACATTCACCAGCACCATCATAACCAAGGTATTTCTCAATATTATATTGCATATGGTTGGCTCCTCAATGATCTTTTTTTTTTTTCAATTTTTTGACCCCAGGCTATGCCTATGTTGGTCGCTACACGTGTTGTACTATTACATCCTCAAGTGTGCGTGTGCACTGACGACGAGCTCCATGCCCCCTGCCAGCCCGGCTCCTTGAGCCATTTCCCACCCCCCTCTTGTGAGGTGAGTACTACTTTTCTCCTGTTGCATGTTCGATTGTGTGGAGGGTCTGGCTTCATAAGTGCTCGGCCACCGAGGCGGGCTGGCACCACAAGTGGGAGTGCCATAGTCAAAGAGTCGGAAGCTGCCTTGGGCTTCCTCTTGGTCTTGCTGTAGCGTGTTGATATGCATCGCTGCGCGAGCAAGTGTTTGGTGGTGGAATGTGTCTTGGTTTTGTGGTTATCCTCGGTGGTTCAATTCCTACATCTGTAGCCTTGTATCCTAGTGTTATATTAAACTAGTCATTTTGTTCTTTAAGAGGGCAGTTGGGCAACATCACCCAATGGGTTTCTCAGTCTTCCAGTCGCTGCTACATAGCCCAGCAGGGCTAGCATGGACTCCTTCACCCCTAGTAGCTCCTTAATAGATGTCGATTTCCTTCCTTGCTTCTGCCTCAGCATGTGGTGCACATGCTCATGTGCCTGGCATTCAAAGAGGAAGTGGTGGACCATCTCATCAGCATCACGGCATGCTTGGCATAGTGGGGATGGTGTCTGTTTGATTTGATGGAGGTGCCTATTGAGTGGGGCATGGCTTGTGCATAGCTGTATGATTAGGCTGCTCTGTGCATGGTCTATGCCTTCCTCTCCTCTCATCCCTTGTATGGCTTCCACTACTTCTGATGTTACTTCTCCTTTCCTTCTGCTGTGTGTCCACTGTTTCAACACTTCCTGCCCTGACTTGGTGTCTTGGTCTATCCTCCACAACACCCACTCTGCCGTTCCCTCTATGGGTTTCTCCACCTCTTCTACCATCACCACCTTCTCTTCTTGCTTCTTCTTCTCTTTCTTCTCCTTCTCGACTTTCAAGGGTTGTTCTGGGATGATTTCAGGTTCCAGTTCTGTACTTTCTTCAACTGCTAGTGGGGTGAAGTAGTTTACAGACATCCAGGGCAAGGAGGACATCCTTTTCACTCCTGCCCCTCCTGAAAATCCTCCTTCTTCAACATGTCTAGCACCTCTTTCTCCTCCTCTTTTGTCCACCCATCCATCATTGTTCTAACCTTCTGGATCCCTCGAGGTTTGGGACAGTTTTGTGCTATGTGTCCCTGCTCTCTGCAGTTAAAGCATGTCACCACCCTCACTGGCTTCCCTCGAGTCTGATCAATCTCCATGGGTTGTGGTCCCAAAGTGGGTGGAGGAGCAAGTGACTGAGCTGGAGTAGATTGTGGATTTCTTGGAGTCTGCCATGTCCTTGGTCCTATAGTTCCCCATTTTGTTACTTGGTATTCATGCAACTGGCTGTCAAAACGGAGGGCATATGACTTCCACTTGTCATATGTTGTTGGAATAGTCTCCAGGGTGTAAATCCGCTCCGCCACCTGTGGAGACAGGTTCCTTTTGAGAAAGGGAATATATCCTTCATAATTATACCCCACCTGTGACCTATGTTCCTCAAACTTCACAAAGAATTCTGTTGCTGGCCTTCCTCCTTGTCTCAGCTTCTTCAGCTTTTGTTGAGCCATTTCTTTCTTGTTTGGGTTCATGGAATGTTATCAGCAACTCAGTATGGAATTCCTCCCGACTCTGGTAGCTGTGTGTTCCTGCTTCCAGTTCCCCTGTGATACGACTTGCCCACTGAGCTGCAAACTTCATTTTCATATAGGACAAGGCAAAGCAGATTTTTTGTGTATGGTCCACTTTGAAATAAGATGCATCGTCCTCAAAGTTCAGGTAGAGCTTATGCAGGAAGATGTCAATCTTCTCTGATGGGCCATCAAATGGTTCTGGTCTTGCAATTTTGCCAGCTGATGGGATAGAGGAGGTGGTTGTAGATGTCAGCTGGGGTGTTTGGGCTTGTAGTGATGCTAGGTGTTGGTTAAGGTGGTGTGTCTGGTTGTTCACCATTGCAGTCAGGTCTGCATTGTTTTCTGCAGGCCTGTGAGAATTTGTTGTAGGAGATCAACATCCATGATAGGGTATTGTAGGGATATAATTGTCTTGAGCTAATGTCAGCAACAACAAGAGCTTCAATACTGGAGAGCAGAAGAGGGAAATGAGCAATGATACTTGTTGGTGTATTGACCAGCTCAAGACTGAGCTTTAACTAATTACCTAAGAACTATACATATAGTCTGGCGGAGTAACGGAGTCCAATAACAAGTAATAGAAAGAGGAGGAGTAGGGAAATCATGACACAACCCTACAAGATACACCATCGACACCCTGTCTCTGGTTATGACTTGGCACTCTGCTTCTCAAAACTAGTTGTGCCACAGGCTTTGTTCTGGTTGTGATCATCTTTCTCCTCCGATTTCACAATGTGCTGCCATCCACTCCCCACACATGTACTTGTGCCATGGATGCTATATGGATATCTCCTTAGAATCCATCCTGCTTGCACAAGGAAGAGATCTGTCTGTACACCCAGATGAACTTCTACCCAGACAACTTCCATGTGGTAAACGATTCATTCACACCTGCACATCTGAGGGACCTCACTGGAGGTGCATTCTCAACATGTACAGTAGCATGAACTCTGCACAAGTGTACCTGGAAAGCCCTTCATTCCAATTGCATACTGGATTGCAAGTCGCCTCTTTGAGAAAGCTGGACACCATATGCTTGTTAAGCAGCTCACTTGCTTCAAGGATACTCATGAATATAGTCAACACATGGCGGCTGCTGTAAGGAATGAGGCGCAGGTTATTGTAAAAATGTTCATGAGTAGCTAGCACCAACAGGAGCATAACTAGTACCAGCACTCTCAGTACCAACATCAATTGCTGGGTGATTACACTCACAGGCACTGCACCAACCTGGTTTATCTCAATCAGGTTCAGCAACCAGTTCCAGCTATACAATCCAAAATACCGATACCATTTTGTTTACAATGTATGTCGACTCTGACACACCCTGACACCCAGTGACAATGTTTCTCCCCCCTCCAGCTCTTTAAAAGCTTCCTTCAAGATTAACCTCTTCTTGAGTCATGCTCATCGCACTTGGTCCTCACATAAAGCTCTAGAATTCTGAAAACATTCTACCCTGATGATACCAAATCGTTTTTGAGCCATCCTCTCAATGTCACACATAACCCTCAGTTTAAGATCTACTGACAAGAAATTGAGACATTGAGGTAAAACATCATTTAAGATATGAAATGCCCAGAATACTCCAAGATATCTAAGACAAATTCCAGATGAAAGATAAATGCATTATTGTGAAATGAAATCCATGGATGCTGATAACTTATGTCAGTACTAGGGGTATAGCTATGAACACTTATACAAACACTTGCACATGTTCTCCACCTAAGTCCACACACACTCCACCAATAACTACTTTACTCTTCCACATCAATTTCCTTATTGTCCCCATTGCACTCTAATTCCACCTCACACCAGCATGAAATCAGTAGTATGCTTTCCTCAGTCACATTCCCACTTAACAACTGAGCAACCTGTCTAGCTTACTACAGCACTTGGTTGACAAGTATGTGGGACTTAGAGTTTCTCTATTTCATTAGATTGAGGATCGCTTTTCCTCTGGGCATCTAATCAGTCCATGTTTAAATCTGGAATTTGCCACATGTTCAATCCATTTTACCATATTTCATGGTGATGCTGGATGTTACAGCTGGTCTTTCACACAATATTAATCATAAAGGGAAAATCAGGAGATGGCACTGTTGGAATAAAGAAGTTAAACAATAAAGTCCAAGCCCATTGCACTTGAAAATTATGTACAAGGAAAGAAAAAGAGTGAACTTAAGTCAAATGACACGATTGTAGACTCAAAAAAAACACATTATTATTTTGGACATTTTACTAACTATTTATACAAAGGTGCATAGGAGTGGAATGGCGGTGGAGAAATGGGAAAATAGTTCATGATAATCAAGTTATGAAAAATGGTTAATTATTGGGGATGTGTGGAAAACAAAGTGGAAAAAAAGATACATCGTCCGGTTTCTAGTCCATATGTGAAGGTCTGGATTCGTTGTGTAGCTGGTCTCGACTCGATGTTGGGGTTAGATGGCTGGGGTAGCGATCCCTCGGCTCGACGTGGTGAGATGGTGTGTGTGCGCGTGTTTGCGCCTCGACTCGACTCGGTTTAAGCTTGTACTTGACTCGTGTGCATGTAATACGTATGTGTCTCGGTGATCTCGGCTCGACTCGTTAAATTGAAGATGTTGTTTATGTTTTGAATTTGGTAGCAGTGACAATAGAAATGATAGTAAAAGATGAATTGAATCTGCTTATGCATATCCCCAACAGGCACAATAACGGTGGTTCATCCTTTTTTGAGTTTATTCGTCTTCTTTCTTTATGCTATCCTCTTCCAACATTTATCTTTTATCTACCAGGTTGATATCTAAAAGATCATGACACAAGTGTTACGCGAAGTTACTTCAATTCAGTCGAAGGCCATGACAAGAATAACAACTCTTCGCATGTGCAATTGACTGGTCCGCTCAAAAAAATCCTTAGATTCTGAGCAATACTTAGGATGAAAGGCAGAGACGCTTTTGGCCCCCCAGCAGTACACATAGTATGAATATTCATAATTTCATGTACTGGGGAAAATGTCAAACGAGTATTCACTTTATATATCTTAAAAATTTCATGTAACATCTACGCGATTAACCTCGAGGGCTCATTTTCTTGCCTTCATATCTTTAAACAGAGTATGTGATTGTGGGAATTTGGACCAGCTATCTGCATCGACACTCTCACGAAACCAGGTCGAGGGATTGGTTGCGTTCCTGTGAGGGCCAAGAAAACCATGCGAAGGAAAAACTAAAGAATAATAAAATGATGGAAATAAAATAAAATGAAATAAAACTCGGACGTGTCACCTGTGTCCATGAGCGTAGGCAATGGCAATGAGCAGAGGGTAGGGAGCTTCCGGCGCCATGTTCAGCCTCTGGGGGTAGCTACAGGTTTACAAGTCTTGTGCGAAACATGTGTGCATGGAACATGTGTCCATCGTGTCATAGATCTTGTTCTTAATTTGGGGGTAGATTGCGGTGCGCATGGTGCGGAGACAGAGGAAGATTCGATGCTCGAGGTTCTAGCTCAAGGGTACAAGTTTAATCCTGCATGAATATAGGCCAGGCGTGGTGTGTGCAGTAGAGGGTCCCTGGTACTGAGTTCCCTAACGATGCCCAAGATTCTGGAGGGATAACTAGCCTGAGCAAAACAAGAACACGGAGTCCGAGAGAGAGAAGTGCCATCAATTAATGACGATAAATCCCGTCAATTCACCATGGTAAATGACATCAATTCATAGTAATTCCAGTTCACCAACGCGGGATTCACCGTGCTATTGACACACATAGACATATAGGAGAGGTGTGTCACGGAGGAGTGCAGTCCTTAGTAGGGGGAAGCCGTGAGCGCCGTGGAGGTACTTGACTTGGTTGGTAGGGAAGGTGATGGTAGCAGTGGTGAGACGTTCGGCAGCGTCCACACCAGGACTCGGGGTTAAAAGGTATAGTGGTTCCAATGCAGGCTGTGGGCTGATAATATTACTATGGGGACACGGATAGCGTGAGCGTATTAGCAGTGTGAAAGAGTGTATGGGAAAGGAGATAACGCGTCCAAGGCCGTTGCAACTGGCACCAAGAAGTGAGGGAGGGCGTTTATAATGCAGAATCCTAGATCCGCCGATGTAATTGGTTCAAAGTGAGAACTTAGATGCAGTTTTTTGTATGGGGGTTGGGAATTTCATGCGAACTCAGGTTTCCAGACCTCGGGAGATTGGTGGAACGGCATGGAAACCCCTGGAAAGATGGTGCCCAGCTCGGCAATCAGGTTTAGAAGCATGTATGGGGGGTAAATCAATACGAGCAGGGGAAGAAGGGTTTGTATCCGTCACAAAACGCTAACTACCAGCATTAGAATTGATATCTGAAGTTTGTAAGCATGGGAGCCCCTTCGAACAATTTTTGGGGTCTTGTTTGTATCTGTTTGGCCGCCCAGAATCCGCTTATAGGCCGGCCGCGTCGCGCGAAGGTTGCCCCAGTTCATCCACCACCCACCACATCCACTGACCGGCGAACACCCATCCACACTACCAATGACATACTTTACTCCTCTGTTCGCTGGTATACCTGCCCTCCATGCTGGTGTTCCCCGCCAGCGGAGACGCCGCACTGCCACGAATATCATGGCTGGCTCCTTCGACCCAGTGCCCATCTTCGCCACCGCCTACGACATGAATAGGCGCGACCCGAGCATAAGTAGCTCCACTCCCGTCCCCTCTCCTCCCTTGCCCTCCGACGTCGCCGCCATCGCGCCTCCCGACGCCCGTCGCCCTGGTCCGAAGAAGGGCAGGATGTCCGCGGCGAAAAAACCGCGCAAGATCCTGCCCCTGAGTCGCGTGGCAGACAATTCCGTGTCCTCTGGCAATTCCATGGGCACGAAGCAAGCCCTTGCCGGGGACAGGGAGAACGAGGACACCGTCATTTACGATGGCAAGTGCAGCGATTCCCTCTCTCTTCAGCCCCCTTCCTCGACGCACGCACGCTCAGACACCGGACCGGTGGACCCACTCACCGTCCGCCCAAATGCCGCCCGGTCCTCCAATGCGTCCGACGCCCCGACGCTCAAGCGCAAGCGTTCCTCTCGCATCCACCACGATAACACGCAGCCCTCCTCCCCCACCGCCGGGAGGCCGCGCAGCAAGAAACCGCGCCTCTCGGACGCCCCCGCGCACGACGATCACTCGTGCAACCTTCATTCTATTTCCCCATCCCTTACCCCCTCTTGCTCCCTCACGTCCCTGTCCGAGCCGCCTGAGCTTCCCACAATGACTCGCCCCTTCGCAGAGTGAGTCTGTATGCTCTCTCTCTCATGGTGTCACTAAACCGTTTTCGCCAGAAAACCCACTGCGTCCGTCTTTCAGCAGTCCCCTCCTCTCCTTCCTGCCGTCAAGGTAGAAAAGGTATGTTCTGTCCTCTCTACCCGCACATTCCTCTGCTCATATTTCCCCAAGGAGCCGCAGCCGCCAGCCAGGAAAAAAGGAGTGCGCAAGAACATAGCCGTTTGCAAAGGTTGGAAGGGCTGGGTCGAAGAAGACCTGGCCCCCAAAAACCTTATCCTTTTGGATAAGCCCGAGGTCCTCCCCGAGAGGACTACCCGCAGTGGCCTCAAGATTGACTGATAGATGATAACATGGTTGCTCTGCGAGTCGCCGCTCTGACGCAAAACTCAGTCCAGCACGTCAGTCTCACTCGCCTTCGTTCACCTTAACGTCGACGTCACCGTCGTCATCTTTCAGTCTCTTACAAATTTTTTTTTTCGCCTTGTTTTCCTGCCTTTGTCTCCTCGCAGTTGATTTTTCGTAGATGTATCGATAAACAAAAACACAGTGTGTCGTTCAGAGTTTTGTTTTTTCTTTGCTCTTCTTGGTAGCTTTCCACGTTCCTGAACATTTTTAATGTCGATCTGGATTCCTCAACACTTCGCCCTTTTACTTGTGATTTATTTATTTTTTGTTTCCATTGATACAATGCTTGTACCTGGCTTTTTTTTTGAAGGTAGTCACGAAAAATGGCCTCTGCACCTTCCACCTTTCCAGCTTCCCGCCCGGGGCCTGGGGGTGTATCCGCAAATTTTGTTTTTCTTGGGTCTTTTCAAGTGGTGCGTTCGTGCCTCGGACCATCCGAATGAACCATTTTCAATGTACCTCACAAAGATCAAGCACATACAACCGATGTGCTTTGACCGTCTACATCATATTCAGTCCCCACTCGAGTCATTAACTAGTTCAATGTCAGGTCCCAAGTCGCTTAACGTCAAACACATCCAGACAATGCTTTGCCCCTGAACACCAACCTGCCAACTGGACTTGTAAATTAGTCATTTTGAGGCTCACAACTACCATCAATGCAGCTTCTGCTTCTTCACCTGCTTCTGAAATTTGAATTGCAACTGTAACTGTAACTGCTTTTGGCAATCAACTTTGCCGACTTATGTCAATGTTAACTACTCGTCAAGATTCCAAGACAGAATTTGCACCACATGAACTTGGGTGGAACCAAAATTGTTCTCAAAAAAGTTGAGTTCAAACACCTCCATTGGATGCGCATTCAGTTCCTGATATTTCGCCTTTTGGGTGATTCCTCCGGTTATAACCTCATGTATGTGTTTATTCTGCCAATTGTAAAGGGTTGTAGTCACGCCAAAAACAACTGGAAATCCATTAAATCTGAGAATCAAGTGTAAACTGCAGAGAGGCAGAGAGAGAAAGCGTTCTTGGACTTGTTGAAGAGGAAGAGAAACTCCCCTCCCATTCCCCCATCATCGGGGTCTCACGTACTTGTAGCTAACACCTCGAGTCCTCCAGTTTACACTCCTCTGTTCGATTCAAGTATGCTGTCAAATGTGGGTCAAAACGTTTTGATCGCGTTTGTGACAATCGTTGGGAGACTCTAGGATATATGTTCCTCACCAGGTTCACATTCCTGGGACAAGTTGGCAAAGTACACGTTTGAGAAAGTACAATGTGATGAACATAAGAATCATATTCCATTGTTGAAAATTCAGCTGAACGAGTTATCTGTCGCGCTTGAAACCCGTCAAGTTCTTGTCCTATCCCCCCTTCGACAATACGAGGCTGATATGCGATGTCGATGCAGTCATGTTGTGTCAAGGACTGCGAGATTCCGAGGACAAGTTTGGTGCACAGCTCGGAGGCATCGAAGAACCGGTCAGGATCTGCCTCAGTCCATGCTTCCCTGCCACAAAAGATCTCCTGTGACAAGTCGACAAAGGCGACGATTTAGTTGGCAAGGAATGTTAATGTTTCGAACACGAGCGGATTATTAAATTGAAGAAGAGTCGCCTGAACGAGTTGTCCATCGAGCCCTGTGCCGAGATTACCACGCTGACGGGCGCGGGTTGTACCGAGGGTCCGAGATGCCGATGACCAAGCTTGATAGGAACTGCCATTGCGGGTATTTCGCGCCAAGACAACACACCAGCTACATCAGAATACTTGAATTCCTATATCCAGGCATAACAGCCGGCTTCCAGCTATACATGATGGATTTCAGTAACCTGGTTTCCGCTTGAAGCTGTTTTTGGTTGTGGTACCGCATTGATTTAAATGTATTTGTATCTTTTTGTGTAAGGTAGCGGACAAACGGTTTCCGCTAAGGTCACGTGATGTGATGGTCACGGTCACAGGCACAAAAATTTTTGTTCTTGAAAAAAAAAGTATTCTACTACAGAGGATGGCAATTTTTTTGGAAATAATGATTGAGCTACACTATATAATATCAGCTGCCTTGTCAAACTCAGCTAAAATAGTATCTGGCATGTTGTCAGATCCATGTGCAAAATGATGGATATTACACTGGAGTCACGTGACCTTAGCAGAATATGTCCTCTACCTGATCTGTGGAAATATATTTCTATATATGGACTATTTCGTTATAAAGGTGATTATATCAGCACAAAAATTTTGTGACCAAAAAAATTTTCACAGTGTCAGACTGCTTAAAACTGTGATTATGAATGTTAGGAAGATGTTTGAAAGTTTTGATATACTACATTTGCAATAGTGATTTTTTTCAAAAAGTGAAACCAAGCCTATGTACATATAGTTCTATGCCATTTATCTGTGGTCTCAGAATCATTTTTTTGCCAATGTTCCCAGATCCTTGTGCAAAATGGTGGATGTGACATTTGAGTCTCATGACCTTAGCAGAATCGTTTGTCTGCTACCTTATATGTGTTTGATTTTCTGTACCAAGCACATCCACCTCAGGTGTTCTATAGCGGAGTGACGCAGAGTTTTGCGTCATTATGTTTTAGCTTATTCTACATGTAGTATACAAAAGAGTCCAAACGTGACCCACAAAATGTAACCAGTTTTTGCCCTCTTCCACTTCGTGTGCGCCTCAAAAAGAACTCACTCGCTTATCTTATTAACATCGCTCGGGCCATAACTTCATCAATACAGTCCAAAACACCAATTCCACCTCTCTTTTCCCTTGTTCGCTGTGAAATGTGTTTCGGCTCTGACACCTGGTGACATTTCATTGGATTAATTTCGCAATATATCAGTTGTATTGTATGTTCCTGTCACTCTCTACCGCTCTTGATCAGCGGTCTCCGAGATTGCGCTTCCTTCCCGCTTATCTCCGTTCACCCTACGCCATGAACTCCACACGCATTTCCACATCGAAGTCTCAAACGCTAAAAACATAATCCTGACAACACAAAGTCTTTCTTTCAACATCCTGAAAATTTCCCACTCCCATTCAGTTTACGATATGTCACCAAGATGTGAGGTCTCGAAGTTCAACGCGTGTCATTGAGCTATTAAATGAAAACATTAAAACAGCTTAACGTGAACCCGAAAGATGCTAATCTGACAGACAAGCTCAAAATTCCGCACTAATTTGACAATTTTCCTCAGGACATGAAATCAATGACGTCGCATGGTACGGATACTGTGATTACCAGCACGCACTCTATCTTACATCTGAGATATTTTTTCAGAATCTCAAGATACTTTGTACGGACATGTCGATCTACCAAGTGAAGATGCTTCATTCAGATTGAGCCCTTCGACTCTTCATGCTTCAGGAGTATCGTATTATATCATCCTCCGCACACAATATTGGCTGTCGCTTGCGATGCTGAGGATAGTATAAAGAACGGAAATGCGTAAAATAAAAAAGCTTGAATCACCATCATCGGCGTGTTTGCCTTTTTTTTCTTTGTGGGAATTAATGACATCATGTGAACAAAAACCTTGCATGACCTTGATACGCTTGGTCGATTGAGGTGAAGATGAAGAATGATGGGTCCAAAAATAACTGGGAATCGATTAAATATCAGAATCAAGTGTAAACTGCAGGGATGTAGAGTGCAAAAGCGTTCCTCAACTTATTGGAGAGGAAGAGAAACACATCTCCCATTCTTCCATCATGGGGATCTCACATACTTTGTAGCTAACACCTCGACTCCTCCAGTTTACACTCGTATATTCGATTCAAGTATGGTGTTAAGATGTGGGTGAAGATATTTGGTCGCATTTGTGACAATCACTGGGATAATCTAGGATATAAATACATTATTTCGTCAGGTACAGCGTGAGCGGATCCTCCTCGCTTATTGACTGAGTGCGCAAGTGGGTTTGTACAGCGTATCATCCTCAGCAGGTTCACGTTCATGCGACAAGTGGGTAAAGTACACGTTTGAAAAAGCACAATGTTTCAAACATGAGGGTACTATTAAATTGTTGAAGATTCACCTCAACGAGTTATCTGTCGCGCTTCGAAGCCGGGCAAGTTCTCGTGATACGCCCCCTTCGAGATTACGAGGCCGATTTCCGACGTTCATGGGGTCATGTTGTGTCAAGGGCGGGCAGGATTGAGAGGAATGGTTGAGTGCAAAGCTCGGAGGCATCGAAGAACTGGACAGGATCTCCTTCCGTCTATGCTTCCTTGCAGCGAATGATATCCTGTGACAGGTCGAAAAAGGACATGTTCAAGTTGGCAAGGAATGTTAACGTTTCGAACACGAGTGCATTATTGAATTGAAGAAAGTCGCCTGAACGAGTTGTTCGTCGCGCTTTGAAACCCATCGAGCCCCCGTCCTGCTCAGAGATTACCACGCTGACTGGCGCGGGCCAAGCCTGTTGTACCGAGGTCCGAGATGCCGATGACAAAGCTGGATAGGATCTATCATTACGAAGACCGGGTACTTCGCGCCAAGACATTGATGTTCTGCGAACCCCATCCAGAAAATCGGCTCCTTGTTTCAATTTTACATCCGGCCCTCGCACAACTGCGGGACTCCCCGACGAGATAAACCATCGACACCCTGTCTCCGGTTATGACTTAGCACTCTGCTTCTCAAAACTAGTCGTACCACAGGCTTTGTTCAGGTTGAGGTCTTCTATGTCCTCCAATTTCATGACGTGCCACCACCCACTTCCCACACATGTACTTGTGCCATGGACACTATGTGAACATATCCCTAGGACCCATCCCACTCGCACAAGGAAGAGATGCGTCTATACACCCAGAAGAGGTACTGTCCAGACAACTTCCATGTGGTTCACGTGTTGAATTTCGGTGGTGCTGAACAAGGACCGCGGAAAGAGCAACTGTTTGGCTTGAGCGGAGGTAATAGCTCGTTGCAAACAGATGAGGAATTACAAATCATGTATGACTAATGTGACATGGCAACCAATGTACCGATGCCGGTCCAATTATCCCAACATCACGATCCTGATAGATTTCGGAAATCTATAAATGTATTTGTATTATTCCTGTCTATGAGTGTTTGACATATTGTACCAAGCGCATCCGCCTCGGGTATTCTATAGCGGAGTGACGCAGAGTTTGCATCATTATGTTTCAGCTTATTTTACATGTAGTATACAAAAGAGTCAGAACGCGACCCACAAAAATGTAACCCAATTGTTGCGCTCTCTTCCACTTCGTGTGCGCCCAGGAAGAACCCACTCGCTAAATCTTATTAACATCGCTCGGACCATAACTCCATCAGGTTATGGGCCCCGTCTGTTGTTGATTAATAAACAAGCAGCCCCTGCGATTCATTATCTGTCAAAATGAGCGACGATCAAAGAATAACCATTACAAAGTTAGTTGCG
>QLPG01002739.1:0-13756 GCA_003314385.1 Gomphus sp. MG54
AGGATCGTGACTCGAAATGGGACAATAGGGAGTGGCTGGATATAAAACAATGGGGTCGCATCCGAGGATAATACAAGGATGGGGAGTCCTGAGGTGAAACGAACCAAGGAGTGCGGATGGCGAATGTGCCGAGCCGGGACCGGCGCACCAAGTATTATGCAGGCAATGCGGGCACTTGGTCGTGGATATAGGATGATTGCTCGGTCAGCACTGCCGGCGGATGGGTCTCGGTACATGGACTTGACAGCTGCTGCAAACCTGATGTTAAACTTGTCCATTTCTTTCAGATCCTGGGGGCTTGCTGGAAAATAAGGAGCAAATAAATTATCCAAGGGATGCTTGTAAGTTCCTTTGTCCTTTGCCACAATGTCCCAGTAAAATGCTAAGAAATTTTCTGCATCTTCCCTATAGGCTGTACAAAGCACTTCTATTTCAGGTAATGACCAAACCACTTGGACAGGCCATTGGCCTGGCAGCTGAGGCACCTTGGGAGGTTTGATTGAGAATGAATCCACAGTGAGTCTTCTTTCTTCTTCAATCTCTCTGAGTTCATGGAGCAGTGACTCATATCTCCCAAGATCCACCCTATAGCCAATTTCCTCCCTGTGGGAAAGCTTGACAATCTTGGGTGTTAACATCTTGTCAAGTAAGTACAGTTCATCTTTGAATACTTTTTCAGGATGTGAGGAGAGGGGCTTATACCCAGGTGCATCTGTTTTGTCTAGATGTGTCTCAGCTATGCTGAAGAAGTCATTTCTTCTTGTCCAGGCCTTTTCATGTTTTATAACTTCCTTTCTCCTCCCTGCTATCAATAATTTGACATTAGGCTGATATGCTAGGGTAGGAAGTTGAACTGGTGATCTGGAAGTGAGGGGTTCTAGGCCATGCCACGGTAATGGTATGTCCAGATATGCCTCTTGAGACATTGTATGTAAATTAACCAGTGATGTGGTTACTCTCACAGGTGAGGTTCTTCTACTAGGTGTGGAGTGGAAGATGGGGGTTTCCTGCATGGTAGAAGACATGCTGGAGGGGAACTTGAGTCCTTCACGAGGCTTGTAGATTTCAATTCATGGAAGAGTCATGTAACTTGTGTTTGTCATACAGCTAGGGAATAGCACAGGTTTGGCCAACCCGCACAGGTCACCGGGTCGGGTGCCCTTGGGTGTGGGTGTGGGTGTGGGTCAAGCCCAGAGCACCCGTGACCCGGCCCAACCCGGCCCATCAACCATGTATACGCGTGCATGCGCAGGTATACGACACCTAACCGGCCACTTGCTCCTGTCGTATGTGTGTGCGTACGACATGCATGTGCATACGACACACACACACCGCACATGCATACAATATGCACATGCATATGACACACATGCGCTGCACCGTATGACACGCACGTGCCGACATCAATGAGCCATAGGTGCACGCGTACAATGTGTTCGTGTTGGGACATGCGCATACAGCACGTCCATGTCGGCGCGTTCGAGTCAGTGTGTATGCATACAGCGCGTTCATGTTGGCATGTTTGTGTAGGCTCGTTCATGTTGGCGCGTTCATGTCGACGCATCCGTGTACTATGCGTTCATGTTGGTGCATTCATGTTGGCGCAAACGTGACATACAACAATGCACTGCAGGCATGCGGGTGCGCCGTGCACCTGACACCTGTTGACCCGTGGGAAAAAACCCATGGGTTGATGGGTTCGGGTTTCCCATGGGTTGGGTGTGGGTCACCTACATTTGACCTGTGGGTGACCCATGCCATTCCCTACATACAGCTCAGTCCACACTCATGCTTGCAATGGTCACCTGTCACATCTCAAGCTCATGCAATGCACTCTCTGTGACATTCCAGTCCTTCTTACTGACTGAGGTTGTGCTCAAACAAGCCATGATAGTCTCATGTAGTATTTAGCCATGTTACCCATGTGCATCCACACTGTCAAAGCTGGCTGAAGGCTCACAGAGTTGCTTGACATGCACAACATACATCCCTCAGCAAGCCAGTGAGTTGTCAATTAGGTCACTCGCAAGCCTCCCTTTGGTAGCACCCTGTATTGTTCACCAATGTTGCCTGATCTGGCTCTCAGCCCCTCACTCTTGACACTCAAGTTGATTATAGTATCTGAAGAGAAGTGCCACCTATTCTATACCCTTGACTGTTGTAGGCATAGTCAAATGGGTATGCTCATGTACTCATTCAGTGGCCATCTTGGACATCCCTTGTTAGACTCTATGCATATGTTTGATAGCCCCTTTGCATTGTTTACAACCTTGAATGCTTTTTAACAGCCCACTTTAGGTTTGGTTCGGTATTCCTTCCATATATTTGGTAGACCAGGTGTGTCTATGTCTATATATCAGGTCACTACATTCTAGAGAGGGGTAATGTCAGAGGACTACCAGTTTATTCCCTTTTCCTTCCTGCTCTTCTCTTTATTTCCTTTATTTTTCTTATCCCTTTTGCTCTTATTGCTTCTTAATCATTTCCTTATCCTTCTTCTTCATCTTCTTACTATAATTTCTTTTCCCTTATCTTCTTTTGTCATCTTTACTGGCTGTGACAGGTTTGTTATGTCACAGTCACAGTAGCTATACAGTTGCTACTTAGGTAAGGGAGTCCTTAGTTCTTTCTCTTCTGGACCTCTCTACCAGGTAAGCAGCTCACATGTATTTAGCCATATTAGCCTTTATATATTTACTTCTACACCTCTCTACCAGTGTCTGATAGTGTCTGTGGGTAAACTTAGAGTTCGAATCCCTGGGTTAGGCCCTGGGTAGGTCACAGGGCTGTGGCAGTGTCCTGCTGTTGGCTTCTCAGTAGATACTGGAATCAGTACCTGAGTATATTACCCTTATAATTTTGTGGTTGACACTGCCCCAACTGACTAATAAAACTGCCATATGTGCAAGAAATGTTGGAGTTTTTTTTTGGGCTCTTACTATACTCATTCCTAAGATGGTAAGCTCCATCTTGTTATATGTGTCAATTTACAATACTGTTACCATCTATAGGTATGCCTGCACCTTTGATGAGCACTGCTAAACTGAGAGTCATCTGTATTTGTATACATGAATGCTCAGGATGAACAATAAGATATGCTATAAGGCCACCTTTGCCTACCTTTGTATGGCAAAGCCATCTTGGTGTGTCTTCCACCCAAAGGGTAGAGCACAGCTAGTTAACTCTTAATTATCAAAGGATTGAGCCTATGGAAACTCATAAAAACATCTATCTTTTCATCTATCAAATTGTAAACCCACAATGTACAACAACCTTAGTATCAATTATCTAATCTACAACAGTGGCACCAAACTCCTGGATCAAGTTCTCAGTCTACAATGTACAACAAATCCCTGGACTTATATAATACATATTACATAAAAAGGTCAGCACAGAAGCATGACTTACATAATACTAATATTTCATGACTTGACCAGTCACAAGAGAACCAGTCATAGGAATATTCTATTTCTTTTATTATCAGTAACTATAAAGATAACACAGTGACCTCTACAGGCTTCAAAAGCCTTCTATTTCTTTCCGAGCACTTCCATTAGCTTCAGGATGGTATTGCCTTATTGGGGGTTAAATAATCAGCTTAGAATTAGTATATATAGAGGTTAGTTCTGTAGTATAAGATAACAATCATTTCACCTATTTTAACTTACAGCATCTATAGTATAATGTTCAAGTGGTGTGTCTGTGGGCGTTTTTGGTCAGCTTTGAGTCAGCATTTATATAAGCCTTTCTCACAATGCAAATTTTGAAATTCGAAGAACACTGCCTGGTCATGTGACTGGTTCAACTGCCACATCTCCCTTTCTTCCCCTACCACCGGCACATTGCCCCACAACAACATACGGTCCCCTGGTATCGAGGAAACACTTTGGCATATGCTCGGTGCACACCATCTTTGTGTTGTGCACCCACCACATGCCAATGTCTTTCCTCCACCATGCACGAGGGTGTACAACACGAACATGTGCTGCACCCAGCATACGCCAACATCTTTCCTCCCACCATGGTCACACTCCTGACCACACAAAAGATGCAGTGACACCAATGTACCCCACCTCCCAATACCCCCACATGTGGGGCTGTCAGGACATACAGTGCACTGGTGTCATGCGTCATGTCCGGATGATTGTTTTTGTCTCGACACACATGCTCTCTATGCCATGCTTCATCCCAGCATACACTAACATTTTTCCTCCCACTATGGCCACACTCCTGACTACATGCACGATGCAGTGACACCAATGCACCCCACCTCCCGACACCCCTATGTGTGGGGCTGTCAGGACATGCGGTATGCTGGTGTCGCTGTGTTGTGCGTCATCTTGGGTGCCTGTTATGACCACACATCGTGCTTTGACTTACTTGGCAGTACTGACCGACTGACCCTTACTCATATCATCCTATGGCATATGGTTTTGGTTTGGTACACCTGGTTCATCACCTGGTTCATTATCCTTTTTCCCCAACCCCTATTCTTTATCATCCCTACACTCTTTTTTTTTCCCCTCACTCGCTTACCTATGAGACGTTCACTATTCTTTGCCACTTACTTGCGGCCCTATTGTTTTATTCTCGGCCATTCCTTATTGTTCTATTTCTTTCCCACAATCTCACCACTTATATTTCATTGTCTTACTCTCACATTATTCTATTCTAATTGCTGTGGACTATACCTCCATATGGTCTTCATACCTTATTCTTTTTTCCATGTCTTATGCCACCCTTATTCCACATTCCGCCTCTCAGCCTATATAAGTAGTAGATGCATGTATGTAGTTCCTCAGTCTGAGTATCAACTAGGTTTATGCCTCCCTACTCTCCTCCTTCTGTTCAGAAGTCCTTACTCAGGCCGACACCCTCGGCATCTGCCTGAGTATCTTTTCCTGTTACAAGTTAGTTGCGTGCACAGGAGGCAGGGTGCAACACATGAGTACATTGAAGCCAAGCCACCCCAACTGGCCTGCAGGACTTGGCCAGTTCTGACAGCACCATCGGCAGTACCGAGACCTGACAGTGCCCTATACCCTGTGAGAGCAATGGTCGAGGAGCACCACATCGAGAGCCCAAGACAACCCTGATTTGGCTGGCTCAAGCCTCATGTTATTAAGACCGTGCTGGGGTTTTCAACTACTTTGTTTACATTAGCCTTCATGCATAGGATCCTCCGCTTCATTGTGTGTGGCATGCTAGGGTATGCTAAGTTCATCACAGTCTATCAAGGCATGTGTCCGATCTTAGTTTCCATGTCATGGACTAACAATCTTTCAGCCCAATGGTGCAATGTGAATCACTGGCACATCGGCATCAAGCACATGGTATGCACCTTTTTTTGTTGGAGGGCTTATTGTCATTTTTGACACATGCCACACTCCCTCTTCCTCCCACTACTCTTTCCACCTGGTGTGCTTTTGTTGCCACATTGTACGGGGTGGAGGAAACACCTTGGCGTGTGCTGGACACCACAAACATATACTTATATGCATGCTTTGCTCACGCACCCTGCTATCCAACATTCACGTAAGCTTGCACCATCAGCTGCATACCAAAAGTGAGTCAACATTATATATTATGCTTCGTGTACAGGCTCACTCTGACTACTGCTGACCAAGGTGATGATGCACCCCCCTCGCCGTTAACCCACATGCTGGCCACCATACCCCGCATACCCTGACACAGTACACACCCATGCACCCCACCCCCTGACACTCCCACATGAAAATTTACATTACAGGATCCCTTTCTCACACCTTTTGATGGCTGTGCTACAAGTGTGACAGAACTTTGTATTCTCTTCATAGATCTCTATATATAATGGTGAAGATCAGACTGACCATATCCATCTTCAGATCATACCTCTCTCATCTGAATAGCTTTCCTTTGGTAAATTTCACCAGCCTCACCCTTTATTTACAAGACCATGGTAAGTTGAGTCAGTCTCTCCCAGGCTTTTCTTTTTGCCTTCTCAGTATTATGAAAGTCCAGCGGCCACTCAACCCAATCCTTGGCATAATATTCAACTTCGGGGCCTTTATGCTCAAATCCATCAAGAGTGCTGTAGAACACGGACATTGTGTGACCAAAATCATCATCTCCTGCAAATGACTTTACATTTCTTCTCAATCTGTCTGCAGATCTGTCATTTATGCTGTGATTTATCTTGTTTAATTGATGGTGTTATAGGAATTCATGGATGCAATCAAGAAAGAAGGTACTAATAGTCACAAATCTTCAACAAACCTCATATCACCTGATCCCTAGTTATACTATGCTATGCTACTGATGTATAGGCTTGAGATCCACTATGACAACACGACCTGAAGCATATCCACAGCACACTTTAGAGGGAGAGAAGGCATGTGTTTGGAAATTACGGTAATCAGGGGGAATCCAACAAGATTTTAGTGGTGGTTCAGTGAGAATCCAGTCCTTACTTGGTGAGATGAAGATCTGCGGCTCCCCAGGGTGAAAGAGATGAAAGTGGCGAGGGAGGACATGAGCGACTTTGCTCCCATCTGGGAATTGAAAGGTTTCATGTTTGGGCAGTGGTGTTGAATTACCAGTGATAGTATCCCATATGCAGACTGAGTCATCCCACGATCCAGACACGACACGCGTGCCATCAGATGAGAACGCAACGGACTGCACCGGCCGTGAATGTCCCTGCAATGTCCGCTCTGTCGCTCCGGTAGTCATGTTCCATATTCGGATTGAGTGATCAGACGAGCCAGACACGAGACGTAATCCATCGTGAGAGAAGGAAACGGACAACACCCGACCTGAATGGCCCGTCAGTATATGCTCTACTTTCCCGGTAGTTGCATTCCATATCCGGACAGAGCAGTCGTGAGAGCCCGACGCTACACGTCCCCCATCAGGCGAGAATGTAACGGACCTCACCCAATCTGAATGCCCCTTCAATTTGCGCTGTAGCTTTCCAGTAGCTGTCTTCCATAGAATGACCGACTTGTCGACCGATCCAGACACGATGTATTTCCCATCAGGAGAGAAAGCAACGGTGCTCACCAAAACCGAATGACCCTCAAGTACTTGGTCTGTCTCTCCGGTGATGGCATTCCAGACTCGGATGGTCCTGTCGTGCGACACAGACACGACTCGTGTGCCATCAAGAGAGAATGCAACTGAAAGCACCCGATCTGAATGTCCCTCAAGTGCCTGTTGTTTCTGTCCCCTGATTGCCTTCCAAATACGAGCCATCGTCGGGGGAGACCCAGAAAATACACTTGCACTGTCACGTGAAAAGGACCACCGATCTATGACCGCACTGCGTTCCATCTCCAAGTCGCTCGTCACATCCCAAATCCGGACTGAGTGATCGTAAGACACAGATGCCACCTGTGTCCCGTCAGGGGAATATGCAACAGACCGCACCCAACCCGCATGTCCCTTAAACACACGCTCTGTCACCCCCGAAACAACATGCCAGATACGGACTGATAGATCATCTGACCCAGACACAACGCGTGTGCCATCTGGAGAGAACGCAACAGAGGTTAGCCAAGGTGTATGTCCCTTTAGAATGTGCTCTAATTTCCAGGTATGTGTATTCCAAATACAAATTGAGCTGTCGCTGGAGCCAGATGCTAGACGTGTCCCATCACGTGAGTAGGCAACCGAGTTCACCGCCAATGAATGTCCCTCGAGTTCATGCTCAACTGTCCCTGTAGTGGAATGCCAAATGCGAACAGTGCCATCTTTCATGCCAGAAACAACATGTTTCCCATAAGGCGAGAACGCAGCGCACCACACCGATGCATCAAATCTTTGTATGCATTTCGTTTCCCCTGTGGTGGCATCCCATACCCGAGCAGTAGTGTCATGAGAACCTGACACAACACTTGATCCATCTGGAGAGAAGGCAACCGTGCTAACTCTAGCTGAATGTCCCTGTAGGTTATACTCTACCTCCCCCGTTCTTGCATTCCAAATTCGAATCGAGCCGTCGCTCGAACCGGACACGATGCGTGTCCCATCAGGCGAGAAGGCAACAGACCAAACTCGACCTGAATTCTGTATCAGTATGCGCTCATTCTCCCCCGTAGTGGTAGTCCAGATATGAGCTGAACCATCATAACACCCAGAGACAACATGCGTCCCGTCAGGCGAGAAGGCAACGGAGCATACAGATGAAGGGTGTGACATGAGATGCTTAAATGATCCCCATAACCCCGTGATGCCCACCACCACTCTAGGTAAGTTATCGAACAGTGTCGAATAGTGAGATCTTATGGATGCGCTTTTAGGGATCCATGCGAGGGCTGAGCCATACGTGTTGAGGCAGTGATATTTCATCGGCTCAAATGCCAACTGTAGGTAGTGACGAGCATCCTCGAGTAGCGACACGTGCTGGGCATGGGTTATGGAGTATTTCTGGGAAAATGGTGAACTAAATTCCTCTACCATGTTGGTTACTAACCGACTGGGCCTCTTTTGCCATGCTGAGAGACTTCAACCCAGATCCAAGCTCTCCAAACGTACTGAGGCACTCAAGCCAGTGCAATAAGTGTGTATTAGCGAATGTCCCAAGCTCGCCGAGAATGGGTAATGTGTCTGGAGGTGGGAATGCAAGAGCCTCTACAAGATGAGAGGCCCAGTACAAGCAAGAGTATCGGAGAGAGTCAGAAATAAGGTCAGGATTAGAGATTTCATGAAACTGTGCAGCTATAGCATGATCAGGTAAATTGCAGATGTTATACCGAAGAGACTTGTTCAATGTCTGGAGACACTTGAGCGCGAGTTTTTGGTGCGTATCGGAAGCATCAATGCTGTTCCTACTGCAACGTTTTGGGTCAACGATGAACTCTTGAAACGAGGCGTGAAAGATGGTGACATGTCCATCTTTGGTGGAAGGAACATAGATCACCGAACGAAAACGAGACAATTCAATATCAACCTCGTCATCCATCATTTCTAACAGCAAAGCAATGCCAGCAATTGAGAGTGGACGTTGGAGAAACATCACTGTGGAAATTACGTCTCGTCTCTTTGTTATTTCCTTGTCACTGAGATTCTGGAATGCTTCGGCCATAATCAGCGTGTAGAAGTTGTCCAGGGAGGAAAGTGGCATTGCTGAACCAGTCAACTCAATTAGACGCATTTTGGGATTTACATTGGTATCACCGATGTACCGCACCGCTATGGCGGCGTGGGTGAATAATCCATCGGACTGGGAAACAAGTCTCATCAGTTCCTGTTTAGACGGCCAAGGAACTGCTTGCTGTGAATATCCGTGATCGCCCGCAATTTTAGACAGTGAGTTTTTTAAGTATGTTTCGATATCGTTGTCTTGATTGTCCTCGACGGAAATTTTGAGAAGAGAATATTCTTGGATAGAAGGTGTAGCCACACGATTAAACGCCCTCCTGATCCAGGCCTCAGGTCGACTTGTAATTAAAACTTTTAGAGGAATGCCAATTATACTGTCGAGGATGGCTGTGATCAGCATTTCTACAATTCCAGATGCTGAGCATTCGTCCATGGCGTCTATCACAATAACATAATACACCCCTTCTTCATCTTCAGTAGCGATCTTGACAGGATTAACGATGAGGGACCGGAATTGCTCAAACAGATCATTTAGATCGGCGACGTCAGGTTTGTGCATGAGCACGTCATGGATGACTGATTTGATCTTTGGGTTAGATCGAGAAAGCATTGTGGCGATCGTGGGGATGATCCGGCGCGCATCCGTTAATCCTGAGCGAGAACAGAAGAAGCTGCCTCCAAGAATCTTTTGTGTATCCAAAAGCTTGCAGAACGAGTGTGCGATCGTCGTTTTCCCAGTACCGAGCTGGCCATTGAGCCAATAAACTTTTGGTGTAGAAGGATCATGTGCCCAGGTCTCTAGATGCGCCAATATCTGTACGCGCGTGTCTTTCATGCATCCATGGGGCTGGTCACCTTCCACGCCGTACCGTGTGTCATAGGATGCGCGCTTCGCGGGGTTGAGTAATGCTAAGGGATCCGGCGAGACGTCTACACTGTCTTCAGTATGGAAGCAATGTTTTTCAGTGACGTCGTACTTACTGACGGTATTCTGAATAATCGCATCATGGTGCGCATCTGCAACAGAATATGACCAGTGGTCGGCTCTCATATATTGTATTCGTTCTCAAAAAACTCACATATGCTCCCACTAACGGTAGATATGATTGCAGGTGATGACATGGATGTTATGTTCAACTCCAAAGGTTTTTCTGCTCAGGATTGATTTCAACTACCTGAGGTGGGTCGAACGACAAGCGTGTGTGACGTGGCAAGAACTAGGTGTGAAGGCGATGCCAGCGCAAAACATTGTTTTGTCACGTTCAGTCACGCATAGCACCATTTGCTTTCTGGACAACCCACTTCTGGTTATTATTGTAGAGACCTCCAAGATTATTTAATTTATCTTTAATGCACATATTACTTCCCAACAACCGAATATTTGCGCTACATCCCTTGTCACAGCTTTTGTCTGTAGCTGATCGATGGGGCGCCTAAAATAGCCCCCATAAGGGCATGCCTAGCAAGTGATACAGAGTCTGCATTGACACAGTCCCACTTATCGAATAATATGGATGGTCACAATAAACATGCCGTCAATGGAGAAGAGCCCGTTCAGAAATGACTCATTGAACGGTAGGCGAAGGCAGAAAGCTGTAGGTTGTTATTGGATGGAGGGAAGTGCGGCCAGGAACAATCATCGAAAAGGGTGATTTGGGTGTGGTAGTAAAACCCACCGTGAGGTGCAGGTATAATATCTGGCCCATCCGATTGCACACAGCGAATTATTTTTTCACGATTGGCTCATTTGGTGCTGACAGCGGACACAGGGTACAGTGATCTCATTTTAGTATCCGCACGATGGTTTGTAAAAAGACTCTGACAACGCTTATATTGCTTTTATGAGAATGACCCAGGATGAAAACGCTGGTGAGGAGAACGGTCATTATTGGCGGAATAGTTTAAGAAGGTACTTCAATGCACCTATGTGAGAATTGAAATACAAAGAATACTCAAGTTATATGGATGACTCTGTTCCTTGTCTTGGAGAATATTCCTTCTCAGATGCTGTCAGGTCCTATACAGGGCTTGATTCTGACACATCCCTTGGATGGGGACATTCCATATATATTCCAACCATACTTGCAGAATGGCCTCTAGCTGAATATCTACAGCCAAAAATGTGGCATTTCTATCATTGATGTCGAGTTGATGGATTTTATTCCTCCGAAGATGAATGCGAGCGCACCTATGCGCAACAACCACTGAGTCCCTTTTCTTTGTTTTGTTTCTATGCATGCTTGTGTATATGTGTATCACTCATTGTATCAAGCGCGAAGTCTCGGGTGTTCCTATTGTGACAAATTTTGTAATGACTCAATTTGTGTGTCATGAGTGTTTGCATGTTTATCATAGTTTCTAAAAATGTAGTACATCTGTATCAATAGTTATTGTCAAGTCCATGATACCAAGTCCCGGTTCACTCAGCAATACCGACCAACCAACCCTCACCCACATCACTCCTCACCATCACACATTCTTGGTTCAGCACATCCAGTACATTCCCTGGACCACCCCTCTCACCCCATCCCCTCTATCCCCTTCTAATCTCTCATTTCCCAACCATTCCCTCACCCATTTCCTTCAGAAACACTTATTATTCCTTTAATTATTCAGTCGCAGCTCTATTGTGTTATCTTTGGCCATTTTTTCATTGTTCCATTCTCATCCACCCTCTTATTATCTTATTCTCAGCCATCTTTCATTATGTTATTCTCGCTTGCATTTCTTATTTTATCCTTGATTACTGTGGACAACCACCACATGATCCTTTATACCTTATTGTTCTTCATTCCTTATGCCACCCTGTTCCACATCTTGCTTCTTAACCTATATAAGTAGCAGATGTATGTAGATAATTCCTCACTCTGAATATCAACTTGGTTCACACCCCCTCATCCATCTCTCTTCTACCAAAGTCCTTTACTCAGGCCAACATCCTCGGCACCTTCCTGCATCATTCTTCTGCCCTAAGTCAGTGGCACACATGGAACAGCAGGGTGTAACACACGAGCATGTTGAAGCCTAGCCACCCCAAATGGTCTGCAAGACTTGACTGCCTCTTGTCCCTATCATCGGCAATACCGAACCATAACAGTATATTCAGAGTGACACTGCTTTCCATGCCACCTCATTTCTTATGATTATGCCCCCACATACTAGATTAGCAGCCTGCATGGATGACAATCGGCTCACCCCCACAGTAAATCAACGAAGGGAGCGAGAAGCCTCTGGCACCCTACCCCTTCTCATTGGTTACACTTTGCCAGCAGCTGAAGTGGCACCTCGGCTCTCCCTTTGAGCAAGAACCACGCATTGAAGAGGTAGTCGATGATGAAATTGAATATGCAGACTATGATAATGATGATCAAGAAAACCATCTGGCAGAGGACGAACCCAGTTTGGTATACTATGATGCAGATACTGAAACCGAGGAACAGCCTCAGCACCACCAGCAGGTAAACATGCCTGAACCTCCTTGCACTCTGGTAGCCATGCCCCTGTCAAGTACATGTACCAAGACCTGTTAATTTGGCAGTGCCGACCAAGCAGTCATCCTATGTCAACATCCAAGTGTCCATGCCACATGCATATCACTTGGTATGCTGGTGTCGGCTCAGCATATCCACCACCCACACTCCTTGTCCTCACCCCTCACATACTCTACCTCACTCACCATCCATTAATCCCGCACCATTCACTCCATAATCCTTGACCCACCTTACCTCAGGACTTCTGGTCCTTGTATTATCCTCGGCCATGGCTATATTGTTTTATAATCAGTCGCTTCCTATTGTCCTATAGTACTAGACAAGCAAACTCAACCAATTTGGTTTTGAGCAATCGAGAATTTTTTGTGCCAAACTAATGTTATATTCAGAATCAGAACATCAAAATACCTCCAAAAAATGTGTTCCAAAGTTTTTCCAACGAGTTTTTAATGTGGCCAAATTTTTGGGCCTTTTCAGTGCAATTTTTCACCCCAAATCTCATTGTCATGATGCAAATTTTAGTTAAGTATGGCTTCAATTGACATCATAGCTTGTTCAGTAACTACGCGATGCTTGGTTTGCTTTCTAACAGCCCAAGCAGCTGCATTCCCAGTAAGTCCCTTGTGATATGCAGCCATAAATCTCCAAGAACGATTTATAAACCGCCGTATCACATCAGCTGGGCATGTATCAGGGTATTCTTTTGCCACTGTCTTTGCATCCTCAAATGTCTTCTTTGGAATTTCTCAATAATGGAATTTTGCCCATCCCCAGTACTATTGTCATATTTTAGTTTCATAAAATAATGCAAGAAAGTAATAAAATAAATACTTGCCATTTCAATAGGATTCATCTTACAATGAAATTTAGGCAAGAAGATAAATTCATGCCCTGCATTGTGAATAAGTGCCTCCAGCTGAGAAATTTGATTTGCAAAATCATCTTGGTGACTGAGGATGACAGCAAAATCAAAGAGCCTTTCTTGAAGATCATCCTTATCCCATTCTGAATCTGGATTCTCTTCTGAGTCCTCGTATTCATAACTGTATGCTTCAGAGGCACCTTCACTCTCAGTCTCCTCTCCCTCTAAACCAAAATTCATTCCACCCAAGGCATGGTTGTAACAAATGTTCACAGAAGTTGGCAATTCCCTGTCAGATTCATAATCTGTAGGTGTTGTTGGA
>QLPG01002742.1:0-15970 GCA_003314385.1 Gomphus sp. MG54
TCGGCCGTTGGGAGACGGCGATTTCGAGGATATTCCTTGCCAGCTAAACTGTATATATTTTGCTCGGGGATAGTCATTGGAAATTAATAGCAGCAGCTGCGGCGTTATCTTCCGGCCGCTTTTCTCCGACAAACATGGAATGCTCGTAGGACCTACCTAATCTAGCTTTCCACATTGGAACGAGTCCCGAGAAAATACTTCGATGGTTTCCCGAAGAGTTTGCAGGTGGATGGAGAAAATATTTTCCTTAAACACCAAACCGGAGACGGCCACATCTCGCTGGAGACAAGGCAGACACCATCGTCACAGGCCTTCGTCCTGAACAACAACCTCGTGAAGATCCCACAAGTAGTTTTACTTTTGAACCTCAAAGTCCCCGATCACGAAGCTAGGTAGATCAATCCTCGATCTGATGATGGCGGCTGAACCGAGCACATATCCCTCCAATTGTATCACTGCAAAAAAATATTTTTGTTTTGTTTATTCATACAACAAGCGATCCAATGCCTGAATAATTTTATTGATTTCTATCACGTTATTATAGTGATGGGAACTACACCACCGTTTGAATTTCTCAAGCTCGATCCTGCCGGGGGTCCGGAGCATAAGTTGGGATATTTGGAGAGGACTGTATATGATACAAGTGACTCCCTCGGATCTCGATCTACACGTGGGGAACGGAAAAGAATGGACATAAATACATAGGATCTCTTCGCTTCGTGCGAACACACCGTACCTTACCTAGCTGGTCGACATGCAACAATGTCCCTACCATGTCTTTCCTCGAGGGACCATCTGTGCCAATGACGAGGTCCTACAATGCGCACCTCACGCGCGTATACATACGGTGGCTGGTAAGCAGCCTTAGGTCTGGCTCCATAAGGGTTATTCGTGTGAGCAGAGGGATGTTCCAAGGCCCATCACAGGACGGTGACCGATTTAGTGCGAAGTAAATTTTCGGAATCTATGAGAGCGGCATCCGTCAAGGGGGAGGAGAGAATGTACAGGTAGGGCAGGACAGAAGCTGCTGAGAATGAGTGTTCGTACCCTTGTTCGCCGGGCTGGAGTTTGACAGGGAAGCTGTGGTATTGGGGAGTGGAAGTAGTGGTCAATAGAGGTGATATTGGATAGTGACAAGATTGAGAGCCTGGAGATATAGAGTAAGATAATAAAAATCTCCAATTTAAGCAGAAAATGCCAAGAAAATAAATTTCACACTTTCAACTGTGATAGCAAGAGATAATGTTTTTACTTTACAATGATAGTACTAAATAATATACGCCAAGAGATGAGGAAAATCAGCAAGACATGCAGTGCAAGAGGGTTTGACACATACTTGCCGTCGTACTGAGGATCAATGTACACAAGGGATTTGGGGAAAAGCCTGTTACAAATGATTATGTACATACAGATGAAACTTCAGCTCAAAAAGTGAAGTATTTTCATAAGGTCAATGGCTGGCCAGGATTTTGCCAGCCCTATGAAGGTACATACATTGATGGGGTGAGTGCCTTGGTTCATCCTAATCAGGCTAACTCTTGAACTATGGATCTTGAGACAATTGGATAAGGAGAGATTTCAGGGAATAGATGGATAGAATATGTAGGAGATCTCTCTGTTACAGAATAACCTTGGTAACCAAAGCACTATATGTTTTCCTTGGAATGACATCTAGGCCAACATACAATGATAGATCTTGATGAGAAATATGGTACCAATGCATCAGTCTGGTTGAGATAAAAAAATCCGATACCTCTCTCAAAGCACAATGCTATGCCAATAGTAAATAACATCAAAATATCACATGATTACTCTTTTATGGTGCACTTTTTGGGTTAATACTATCATAGAAGCCGGTTTCACGCATGGTTCTTTAAGCTGTTCGGGCTCTAGATCACAAGTCACACCTGTCGAATACTTTATTCTCCTAGATTTTTTGCAATGGTCGCCAACAGATGACCACTGATGCTGTTTTTGGTAAACATGGGCGGCGGGAGATCTTGGGACTGTAGTCACTTTCAATCACTGTCACAGGCTTACTAACTCCCGAAAATATCTCAAGCTTTCGAATCTCGTTTTAGATATTCACTATTCAATTCTTGGGGTTGTCAATGGGCTTGCACAGGAAAATTGTACCTTTTGTCTTTACATTAACCGTCTCGTGGTCCTTTTATTCACGAAGTGCCAAATATATTTCTCAGCCGACATTGCTTATATCCTATTCATCACTGCGACGACCTGTCCTTATGAAGCTCAAAGACTCGTAGTTCCCTCAACCTCAAAATCTCGTTCACAACTCGGTTCCTCCACGGCGTACTTCGGGCATCAGGCCTATCAAACTCATGAATGGCAACATATGAGGTAGCCACGACTGGATCGCTCCTGTCCGCCATTCCTGCTAGCTCTATCTGACTGGACAAGGTGTATCTCCTCCCCCGCAGCCATCCAGGAACTTTTGACAATAGCACCATGTGCTCCTCCTCATACCACTTATTAAATTCATCCTCTCCCTCCAGCTTTGGTTCTAGACTGGCAACCAGCAAGAACTTGGCTGGAAGTTGCACTCCAGGGTGTTCACGAGTCGAAAGATGCTTGTACACGCGACGGTTGAGCGTCCGAAGCCTCTTGACGATGTCGATTTCCCGTTGGGATGCGTTTGCGCCCAGCGCTTTGTATCCATCTGAAACTATAATCTCAGGTGTTGAGAGGTCGTACAGAGCGAACCATGAAGGTTTGTGTGAGTCTGTGGCTTTGTAGCGCAGGGCATTGTTGATCCCCTTCACGGTGAGACGAGCAGGTGCGTGTTCATTATCATACCAGTCTGATCGTCCGGCCCATAAGCTGATTGTTATAGGCCGAGATGACATTAGCTGACCGTTAAATTCCTCATCCGTCACCTGATGGCCGCATTCCCCATACACATATAGCAGCCCTTTGGGGGTGTCACAACAAGGGTGGATGACATGTTTCTTGAGTAGACAGATGTTTGGTGGACAGTAAGGATTAGGGATGAGAGGACAAACGTTTGGAGTGAGTAACTGGAAAGCCTATAACACAACTCAGGAAACCTGGAGGGAATCGTAGATCACGTGCAGCATGTTTCCCCGTGCACCGTCTAAATCGGAGGCAGTTTTATGTAAAATATGTGGGAAACGAGTCTCTCGATATCGCCCGAAATGTGAGCTCACCCACTAGTCCCCTAGCATAGAGTACTTCAACTATTTGATTTCCTGATTCCGAATTAGCAATACTCCAGCACTACTTCACATTAATTGCCCACCAACAAATTTGAATCATGAATGTAATTTCGTACGTGAGTTTGGACTGTGACTAATGAAGGCATATCCATTCCCTATTGGACATCGGTAGTGGGCGTATACAATCTTTCCGCTGATGTACTGTGGTATCAAATAACCCTCCGAATTCTGCCTCTCAGAATGAGCTTTAGCTGTCAAGTTAAATTAGGGCATAGGACCCTCAAGCTGTTGGGTTTGTTGCAATTGTAATTACAATGGACAGCAAGCAGATATCTAATTGATCTTGGTGACTACAGATGGAATATACTCAATCCACTACCTTATATTGCAATAACTATCAGTGGTGATTCCTAATTGTTACCCATAATATGTGGAAATTGCTATACATGTGTTATGTCAGTGAAATTATACTTTGTATAACAGAATAAAATGGATAAAAAATGTAGAACATGTGGTGGGGATAATCATTACGGAAATGGGCATAGTGGGACTCCTTAACATTTATTCCATTTCCCTTAATACTTCAGCCCTCTGTGTCCTGATATAAATTATATTTTTGCATTGCAAAACTGTGGTGAGGCACTACTCATCATTCATGATCAACAAAGAAACCATCAAGGCAAGGAACCTACATTAAATGGAGAGTGAAGGTTTAAGATCTAAAATAACAACAAGGTCCAATATATACCTTGGAAGTAGAGAATGCATTTGTAGTGAAGCCACAAAACTCTGGCAAAAAAAAAAACAATGCTCAAGCTCAAGGTTGGTAACAATGCAGTCCTGATACCAAGATAGAGATACCCAATCCACTCCCTAAGCTATGAGTTGAAATTTGCCTAAGAAAAATTGGGTGACTCAGCTTCTGCCTAGCAATGTGATGGAAGGTTACAGACCTGGATATAAGCCAGATTTCAGATGTCCAAAGGTACCATATTACAAAAACTTTCACCTCAAACCAAGTCCATCATGTCTGAGATACCACTGAGGCTAAACTACTAATCCCATGCTCAACTCCACAACTTGTGTACAGAGCTTCCTTTCCCACTTCCTTTCCCTGCTCACTCCCTTTGTTGTTTCCTGCCCCTTGTTATGGCCATCTCCTTGTGGATGGTAGGCCATTGTTAAGTACCTGATACTGAGCCTCAGTTCACTTGGTAGTACCGACCAAATGACCTCTACTGTTTAATCCCACACACCAGTGACAAGTCATTCTTCACTAGTATGTGGTCTGGGCTTGGTACATCAGGTTCATCATTTGGTCCATTTCCTTCATCCCATCCCTTCCACCCCCATCATTCTTCTATTCCCAATGTTTCCGTTTTCCCATTTCCCCTTGGGACATTTTCTATTCCCTTATTTTTGGTCACGGCCCTATTGTTTTATATTCGGCCATTTTCTATTGTCTATTTTCATCCACACTCCTATTATTTTATTCTTGGCCATATTTCATTGTTCTATTCTTGTCTACATTTTATTGTTCTATTCTGTCAAGTTCAGGATACCAAGTCCTGGTTCACTTGGCAATACTGACCAACCGACCCTCACCCATATCATCCCTCACTATCATGCAGTCTCGGCTTGGCACATCTGGTACATTATCTAGACCACTCCTCTCATCCCATCCATTCCCTTACCCGTTTTCCTCAGGACACTTATTATTCCTTTATTATTCAGTTATAGCCCTATTGTTTTATCTTCAGCCATTTTCCATTGTTCTATTCTCATCCACTCCCTCATTATCTTATTCTCAGCCATCTTTCATTATTCTATTCTCGCCTACATTTCTTATTCTATTCTTGATCACTGTGGACAATACCTCCACATGATCCTTCATACCTTATTGTTCTCTATTCCTTATGCCACCCTGTTCCACATCTTGCTTAACCTATATAAGTAGCAGATGTATGTAGATAGTTCCTCACTCTGAATATCAACTTGGTTTGCATCCTCTTCTTATCTGCCCTTCTCCTGTCTAAAGTCCTTCACTCAGGCCGACACTCTCAGCATCTTCCCGGGTCTCCCTTCTGTCCAAATCAGTGGTACGCATAGAACAGCTGGGTACAACACACGAGCACATTGAAGCCTAGCCACCTTGAATGGTCTGCAGGACTTGACCAACTCCTCAGCTTTACCAAGTCATAACATATTCCTGATCACTGTGGACAATACTTCCACATGGTCTCCATGCCTTATTCTTTTCTCCATGTCTTACACCACCCTGATTTCCCATCTCGCTTCTTAACCTATATAAGTAGCACATGTATGTAGATAGTTCTTCATTCTGAATATCAACTTGGCTTATGCCTCCTTGTCTTCCCTCCTCCTGTCTGAAGTCCTCTACTTGGGCCGACACTCTCAGCACTCTCCTGAGTATCTCTTCTGTTCCAAATCAGTGGCATGCATGGAAAGTAGGATGCAATGCATGAGTACAGCCACTGAGTAAAGCAAAGCCACCCTAATCAGTCTGCAGGACTTGGCCAATTCCCACATTGTAAAGTCGGTACTATTACAATAGTACTCAGCCCATGCATCATCAGCATTCATGGTGCCTGACAGCCATAGTGGCTGCAAGCTTTATCCCAAGGAGCCAATAAACTTCTCTGGTGAATTCTAAGTTAAATTGTAAGCCTCAGTCAAAAACTACCTATTTTGATAACCCATGCAACTTCCATACATGTGCAAGGTAGAGCTATGCTGCCCCTAAAGCTGTGGTGGTCGTGTTCATAGGGAGAAAGTGTGCTTTCTTGTTTAACAAATTCACCATGTTTATGATTGTATTATATTGAGATACACTAAAGTTCCCTCTTAAGTTTCCATTTGATATGGCTGGTATTTGGCCAGATATGACTTGTTCTATGTATTACATCTTTGATGTTTTGATTTGAGTTTGAATTTAGCTTACATAATAACACAATTTTCATTTTTGCACTCCAACATGTTTGCGCCCTGCACTTTATCCATAGACATCTACACAACACCACCTATTATCTTTTGTACCTACTGTATCTACAGAAATTCTCATTTGCTCTCAAGAATTCAACTACAATTCTTTTGCCGGTGTGGTTCAAACTCCTCCCTACCTACCATCTCAACCCTCGTATCATCTCACATAATGTAACGACTCACTAGAATTCGACATATGATATGCTCAACTTTGCCATCCTATGACAGCTGCTCGTGCCTTTGTTCTTCACAAATATGAACTTGGGCCTGAGGAATGAAAAATTGTCGAGGAGCTCTGTCATGTGTTGAAGGTAAGTATTTTTTTTACAAATTGTCTATTTGCTATTTACTTACTACTATTTGAATAAGATCTTTAAGGGTGCAACACTTTATTTTTCACAAGGTATACCCAACCTGCCAGTGGTTATCCCTGCAATGGACCATATTGAAAATTTTCTTGCAACAGTGTTAGACAACCCAAACAAATATTCACCTGCTATTTGTGTGGCACTGTGTCAAGTACCATACCAAGACACGTCTATTCGGCAATGCCGACCGAGCAATCATCCTATACCCACGACCAAGTACCCGTGTTGCATGCATGACACTTGGTACGCCAGTTTTGGCTCGGCACATCCACTATCCACACTCCCTGTCCCCACCCCTCGGCCCTTCTCACCTTGGGACTTCCTGTCCTTGTACTATCCTTGGTTACCAGCCTTGTCTTATAGTCTGACACCTTCTATTGTCCTATCTTCAGACACATTCTATTATCCCATCCTTTATTGTTCTATCCCCATGTTGAATTCCTTATTCTAATTTTATTCATTGTGGACAATAACCACATGCTCTGCATACCTTGTTGTCCCACATTCCTTATTCCACATGCCACTTCTTAAACCTATATAAGTAGGACATGCATGTACATATTTCCTCATTCTGGGTATCAACTAGGCTTAGGCCCTTCTACCTTCTTCTCTACTGTTAAGTCCTCGACTTGGGTCAGCATCCTCAGCATCCCCCCGAGTATCTGTCTGTTGCAAATACAGTGGCATGCATGGCAAGTAGGGCACAACGCACGAGTACGTTGAAGCCAACGCCACTACTCTTGGCCTGCAGGACTTGGCCATAGTCTGCCTGACCTTTCGCCAACACCCCTTGGCAGTACTAAAGTCTGTCAGTACCCGACGCTTGACACACTGGCAATAGGCAAAAAAATTATGAATAAGTATTACAAGAAAACTGATGATTCAGAGGTTTACTGGATTTCCATGGATAAGTTATTAGTCAATTTTAGTATTTCATAATCATATTTCTTATTTATTATCAGTTCTGCACCCCCAATACAAACTTGAATATTTCAAAAAGCATAATTGGGAACCAGTGTGGATTGCCACAGCATGTCAAATGGTTTGAGAAGAATTTGATTGCTCTTACTGCTTCAGGGAAATTGGCAGATCTGATACAACAATGACCATCAATAGTAATTCTGAGGTCAGTCTCTTTCTTTTCTTTTATATTTATTAATGGCACCAATGAGTATAGGCTTCAACTTCCACTAATATATTTGATAACCTTCCGGAGCTTGTTGATGTCACATCTCAACATCAAGATGAGCTTGAAAGTTATCTTGCTCATGATGTGGATAATGTAACAGATGCTCTCAAATGGTAGTATGAGAGGAGGTCCACTTTTCCCTGTCTATCACTCATGGCCCAAGATTATCTGTCTATTTCTGGTAAGTAACTTTTTATTAAATTATTTATTATATTCTTTCAATTCTAATAAAAATTTGAAGCTACAACTGTTGCTGTTGAACATGTATTCAGTCAAGGCAGTCTTGTTTTGCCCTATATTTGGAACCAACTTTCAGCTCAGATGACTCGAGCCTTTATGTGTATTGGATCTTGAAGCATACTTGGTTTGGTGAAGGATGCTGATACCAAGGCTGCATTGGGGGATGAGGTTACTAATCCTGAGGAGGAGCATACTATGGATTAGGATTCTATTACAGGTAATATTTTATAAATTCTGAATTTTTATAATAAGAAAATATATTAAATTTCAGTATTGGGTCAATTTATACCCATTGTGGGTGGCAGGTAAGTGCAATACCCATTATGGGTCGCAGGTAAGTGCAATACCCATTGTAGGTCACAGGTAAAAGCAATACCCATTGAACCCATGGGTATGTCAAGCTGTCAAACTTCGGTAATGCCGAGGATGCAGACAGGTAATGGCCAAGTCCTGCAGGCCAGAAGTAGTGGCTTTGGCTGCAACATACTTGTGCGTTGTGCCCTACTTGCCTTGCATGCCACCAATTTGGGACAGAGGAGAAAGGAGACAAGGGGCCTAAGCCTAGTCAATACCCAGAATGAGGAAGTATGTACATGCATGCCTTACTTATATAGTTTTAAGAGGTGACATGTGGAATAAGGAATGTAGAACAATAAGGTATGCAGAGCATGTGGGAGTATTGTCCACTATGAGTAAAATTAGAATGAAGAAATGTAAACGGGGATAGGACAATAAAAAATAGAATAACAGGAATGTGGCCAAGGATAGGACAATAGGGAGTGCCTGACTATAAAATAATAGGGTTGTGGCTGAGGATAATACAAGGACAGGAAGTCCTGAGATGAGGTGGATCAAGGAATGAGGAGTAGGCATGGTAGGATTAATGGATGGTGAATGGCATAGAGTAGATGAGGGATAGTGTCAGGCCTCGGTACTACCGATGGTACGGTCGGGACTGGCCAAGTCCTGCAGGCCAGTCGGGGTGGCTTGGCTTCAGCGTACTCAGCCCTTTCACCCCCATGACCATTATAGAAGATGCAAAAATATATACATCATATTGCAAAATGGCATCCAAATGTGCCCTTGAAAACTTGAAATACCCATGATACTTATGATCATACTTAAACTCAAATTGTAACACACCTAAACTTATCTGAAAATCAAAATCAAAAAGCAGATGACTCAATATTACCATATTCTTGGGGCATCTAAAGTGACCACTGAGCTCACCTCAATGATAAGAGTTTGTCCATATTTTATCAGTAATCAGAGGAACGAGGTCAGGGTCAAAGTACAAGTACCTGGAATTCGTTTAATCACCCAAGTCTGCCTCTACGGGTAGTAAATTTCGCTTTGAAACGCCGGGTCCTGGTGGACCATGGGCCGGGCTCGGGAATCCACTATAACGTGTGAAAACAAAACGTTGTTTTTAGTCCTAGACTCAGGAGAAATGTCCTACTCAAAAGAAGAGCGACTGAACGATTATTTTAACTCCCATAGTCTAAGACTTACACATCTAATCATCTAATTCTAATCCTATAGTCCATCACCCCTAACACTGCCGCCAGTGTCTGCTGCCCAAATTCGTTTTCCCGTCGAGACCGTAACTCAAGTGTGGTCCCGATTCACTCGAAGGAGGACTGACATCATCATCATCATCATTAGCTAAACATACATTTCTCCGAGTACCCCTTTAAAGAACGCACGCACGTAGGGCGTTTCCAAAGAAGCATGGCAAGTTCTCAGCACGTTTTTTTTTTTACTATACACAGAAAAAGAGGGAAGGCGCACTGGCCGGGTAGCGAGGTTTTTCCAGACCTTACTCTAAGCTTGATCTTTGATCCTTCGGGGTGGTGTATAGGTAAAGTACCGGTGACAGATTCCATGGGAATCGTCCGGACTTGTCGTGCGATTTTTTATTTTATTTTGTGTGTGTGTGTGTGTGTGTAGGTTTTTTTTCGGATCCTGCACCTCCCCTCCCATGCCAGCGAGCGGTGAGAAAGCTTTGGTGGTTCGAATTCGTATCAATTCGAACTCGGAGATAAAGGCGCAAGATTCAATTTAGATAGGACCGGCGATAGCGGTTTTCAAAAGGCACATGGGACGAATGAACGTTAGGTTTTAGGGCTTGGAAGCCTGAGAGAACTGCCGAGCGGGGAACCACTGTTGTTACATAATCAGAGTTCACCCTCCAATTATGTAACCTGCAAAACTGATCGTATTATGCAGGAGGCCGGCAGAGGTTTACTTGTGAGTAATAACGATGAAAATCGTCTCATATATTTTATCGCTACTGTATAGTGCACACACCTATGCCACTTATTGAACTACCTTGAACTCGAACACCGAAAACTTTGGCAGGTAGAAGAACCCTCCCACTTTGACCTTATGCGTTCGGCAAGATCTTGATCAGAACTGTCCTACCGTTGCATCAGTCTGGTTGAGATAAAACAACTTGGTACTTCTTTCAAACCCCAATGCTATGCTAATAGTACATAACATCAAAACATCCACATGCTCACTTTTTTTTTGTTACTACTATGATAAGAAAGCTGTTTGGCACATCGTTCTCTGCGCTGTTCGGGTTCTAGATCACAAGCCATACCTGGACTATTCTACTTTTCTAAAAACAATTGCGATGGACCCCAACACATGGTCACTGATATAAAAAAAACTTGGTACTTCTCCCAAACCCCAATGCTATGCCAATAGTACAAACACCGAAACTTTGCTAGGTAGAAGAAGAATCCGCCCACTTTGACCTCATGCATTCAGCAAGATCTTGATCAGAACTGGTCCTACCGTTGCCAGAGAGAACAACTACCGAGCGGGAACCACTGACTGTTGTTACATAATCAGAGTTCACCTCCAATTACTTGCAAAATCTGCAGGAGGCCAGCAGAGGGTCTAGTTGTGAGTAATAACAATGGAAATCGACTCATATATTTTTATCGCCACTGTATAGTGCACACACGTATGCCACCTATTGCACTACCTTGAACTCGAACACCGAAACCTTTGGTAGTAGAAGAATCCACCCACCGCCCACTTTGACCTCATGCATTCAGCAAGATCTTGATCAGAACTGGTCCTACCGTTGCAGAGAGAGCAACTACCGAGGGGGGAGCCACTGTTGTTACATAATCAGAGTTCACCCCTTCAATTACTTGGAAAAACTGATCACAATCTGCAGGAGGCCAGCATGTGAGTAATAACAATGGAAATAGCCTCATATATATTTTATCGCTACTGTATAGTGCGCACACCCATGCGACTTATTTGCACTACCTTGAACTCGAACACCGAAAACTTTGCTAGGTAGAAGAATCCGCCCAACTTTGACCTCGTGCATTCGGCAAGATCTTGATCAGAACTGTCCTACCGTTGCATCAGTCTGGTTGAGATAAAAAAAAAAACAACTTGGTACTTCTCTCAAACCCCAATGCTATGCCAATAGTACAAACACCGAAAATTTGCTAGGTAGAAGAAGAATCCGTCCAATTTTGACCTCATGCATTGGGCAAGATCTTGATCAGAACTGTCCTACCGTTGCATCAGTCTGGCTGAGATCAAAACACTTGGAACCTCTCTCAAACCCCAATGCTATGCTAATAGTACATAACATCAAAACATCCACATGCTCACTTTTTTGGTTACCACTATCATAAGAAAGCTGTTTGGCACATCGTTCTCTGCGCTGTTCGGATTCTAGATCACAAGCCATACCTGGACTATTCTACTCTTCTAAAAAAACAATTGCGATGGACGCCAACAGATCGTCACTGACATTATTTTTGGTAAAGTTTGGGTGGCGGTGAAAGGGCGGAGATCGGAGACTGTAATCGCTTTCAATCACTGCCGCGGGGTTACTAACTGCCCAAAATATCTCGAACTTTCTATTCCCGTTTTCAATATTCACTATTCAATTCTTGGGGTTGTCAATAGGCTTTCACGGGAAAACCATGCCTTTCGTCCTTACACTAACTGTCTCCTACGATATCGCATACATTTCTCAGCCGACATTGTTAATATTCTCTTCGTAATCACTGCGACGACCCAAAGTCCTTATGAAGCTCAAAGATTCGTAGCTCCCAAGACCACACAAGCTCGCTCGTAACTCGGACAGTCCAAGGTGTAGTTGTTGCAGCTGTCCACTCCTCCGTCTCCAAAAAGTCGGGCCTATCCAACTCATGAATGGCAACATATGAGGTGGCGACAACTGGATTGCTCCTGTCCGGCATTCCTGCTAGCTCCGTCTGACTCGACAGGGAGTATCTTCTCCCGCGCAGCCATCCAGGAATTTTCGACAGTAGCTCCATGTGCTCCTCCTCATACCACCTATTAAATTCATCCTCGTGCTCCTGCTTTGGGTTTATACTCGCAATCAGCAAGAACTTGGCTGGAAGTTGCACCCCGGGGTGTTCAAGAGTCGAATAATGCTTGTACACGCGACTGTGGAGCGTCCGAAGCCTCTTGACGATGTCAATTTCCCGGTCAGATGCGTTTTCGCCGAGCGATTTATATGCATCTGAATCTAAAATCTCAGGTGTTGAGAGGTCGTACATGGCGACCCATGAAGGCTTGTACTGAATGTTCGGTGAACCCTCGTGTGCCGCTGAGGCTTTGTAGCGCAGGGCATTCTTGAATCCCTTCACGGTGAGACGAGCAGGTGCGTGTTCATTATCATACCAGTCTAATAAATAACGCAGTCGCCGCACATGCCGGCGGGACAAAAAAAGGACCTGTTATTGTTGCGCATGCCGGCACAACGAGAGAAGAAACCCATGGCTAGCAGAGAGCTCCAGAAGTTCCTGGTCCAGGAAAGTTGACACACATGCAGGTGCAACAAGAAAACTAAACTACCCAGTCTGCAACCCCTGCCTTACCTTCTTCTCACAAAAAGGATGCCCCACCAATCATGCATGCCGGCACAATGGCTAGGACAAGTGCAGGGGTCGTCTACCTTCTTCTCACCACCTCTTTCAGACAAGACCGTGGATGGGAGGGATAATGAACAAGTAACACAGGCACTTATACCAAAGGGTGCCTCCAACCTGGTAGTTTGGATCACCCAGTAGAGAGGCAACAGTCAATGAGGACATTGACCTTAAAGGGGGGGTAATGTCATGATTTCCCTACTCCTATAGTTGGATAGGCAAGTAAAGGTGTAGTTGGGCTGAGTGGGCTGAAATGAATAGTTGGGCATGCTGGCATATGGTTCCTAACAAGTACTACACATCCCTGATTTACTGAATAACCTCCTTGCTGTCATGTATTTATCATGCCAGCATGGTATCTATGTGCATATTTTTCTAATCAAACCCTCAAACATATTTTCACTTGGGAACAAGAGACTATTTGCTGCTCCAATCAACAAGGATAACTCAGCATTCCTTGCAGGAACCACTGAGAAGTTCACAGACCATACTTACTGCTTGGTATGAACACTCCCTACTAACAGAAATCTCTGGCATTGTCACTTTGCTCATCATGTACATGATGTTGTCAACAAAATCATTAAAGATAAATAGTAACAGGTATGCATATTAATACATGTACCAGGCAAACTCACATCAGCAAAAATGCCTGAAAAATGTATGACCTTTTAATTCTTGTAAGACTAGTATAAGTCATTTTAAGATTTGCAAACTAATATCAGTAATCATCAGAATAAAGAAAGGCTTGTATAGTCCTTATAATATATATATCAGAATCCTTCTCTATATATCAGACATATCAGCTTTGTGTGATCTTATAAGATTAGTATATGTCTTTTTAAAGCTTGCAAAAAAATATAAGTAATTATCAGAATAAAGCAAGGCTTGAATAGTCCTTATAATACATATATCAGACTTTTTCTCTATATATCAGACATATATCATGTCTCTGTCTCAGTTGAACGGATCTACTGCACTACACGAGGCAGGACGGTAGGCTGTGCCCCAGTATTTGGCCTATATATATAATCCTGCCGGGTTCTGCCGTATTCAAAAAAATTTTCTTCTTCCCCACCACATCCTTGAAATGCAATTCGCAGAGTTATTCTCCTCTTTCCTGCCATATTATAACAAGGCGAGTACTACTCAATTCGTCCTTTTGCGTTTTTAGGACCGTCACGGCCAGAGCAACCCGACGAAGCTAACAGTGAGTAACACCTGAATGCGTTTTTATGCATTGTGATTTCGACCTATTAACCAAAAACACATAGAAAACCTTCCCTCTGCCGAAAGTGAAGGCACAGGTATTGCCCGCTGGGGAGACAACCTGGCGTCCCCACTATACCACATGACATACTCGCGGTGGATGCTTACAGCACGGGTGTAGGCCCCAGGGTAGGTCATCGTCTCACCTCACCCACACTTTTCTTCACCACCACCGCCATCGCCCCATAACTGTTCCACAAATTTATTTGATGCTTGCCTTAGGCCGGTGATGATAAAGTCCTTGGAGGAAACGCATGGACGATAGACACAAGGTGTGTCCCTATCTTGGACTGCCAGCGACGCTGGTTGTTGATGTTATACATCGCAGCCCTCGCCGTCGTCTTTAGTAGATGAAACGAGCCTATGCTCGACGATTGGCGCTCAGATTCAGAGCAGAAACCCAGGGATTATTTCACTCCAAGCTTGGAACAGGCCGCTCGTAAGTCACATTCAGGCAATATAAGCGAGGTGGGTACTAAAAATTATGACTTATTTCAACCGCGCCCCTCCCGGTCGCCTCTCTTTCAAACCCTCCTCCTCATACGCGAACCCAGAAATCCTTTGTACCTTCGACTATGTCTCATCCACGACACTCTCCAACAGCAATCAGGTCCAACATGAACCCTCTGTGCATCCCGATACACCCACCGGCTCAACATAGTCTTTCACTGCACCACAACACCTGATGGGTGCCCATCAAAAGCCGCGCTATTGGGATGACAACTTTGGGCATGAAGGAGAGAGAAATGGTCCACACTCATCACTTGTATTTTCACTTATTCTGAGTCTTGAGAATTCCAGGATGAGCACCTCTAAGGAAGAAGATTGCATTATTGGCTGCAATCTTCTTACTTGGAGGTGCATATCCTGGAATTCTAAAGACTTGAAATAAGTGCAAATACAAGGGATGAGGTACATGTTAAGCTGTTTGCTCTGCCTATATACAATAAAACCAGTGAGAATAAGTACCAGAAGTGTTCTAATAGTAACATGTACCTCTTCACTTGTATTTGCACTCATTTTGAGTCTTGAGAATTCCAGGATGACTACCTCTAAGCAAGAATGCATTATTGGGGAACTCACAGAAGGCTTGTCACAGATGGAGTATTGGGGTACCTGAACAATCCAGAATATATAAGGGGATTTCAAGGAATAGATGGATAGAATGTGTAGGGGATCTCTCTATTACATAATAACCTTGGTAACTAAAGCACAAAAAAATGTAACAAGACTAAATTACCAAAACAAGAGCCTCACACTTATACAACTGAAATTCTCTTAATTAGAATTTGTTTTCCTAATTACTATGGCTTGTTATATCCAAATATTCTCAATTAGACCCCTCTCAACCTTGCTAGTGGTTCACAACACTCCCTAATCCTTCCAAGTTCAAATTCTATTGTTTAGCACAGAAGGTTTGACAGTTGAGGTTTTGTCAAGAACTTAGTAGTTCAATTCATATCAATTCAAATCAAAAGTATAAACCGCGACGGTTGTGGGTCCAGGTGGGTTTTTAGTCAGCACTTTGTAAGCAAAGCCATTCCCACGATGCAAATATTTGGAACCGCCCGGTCATGTGACTGGTTCAAACAGCCGCGTCTCTGTCGCGTCTCCTTTCCTTCCCCCCACCACCCACCCCACCCGGTGCACACCAGCGCACCCCACGTCCTGACTGCCTGACACTCAGGACGTGCGGTGTGCTGGTGTCGCCACATCGTGCGTGGTGGAGGAAAGACCTCGGCGTGTGCTGGGCCGTTGTGCACCCACCGC
>QLPG01002745.1:0-32615 GCA_003314385.1 Gomphus sp. MG54
AAACAGTATGCTCGCGAGGATTACCGTGACAAACATGCGCAGCGTTGTTTCAAAGGAAAAGAGAATTGAGATAAATAATTCCACAGTAATCTTCATCAATGTATTACGATACCCAGTTTGTACTCTTCGGGAATCCACCGTGTCAGTGTGTTATGTAAGTTTGTAGTGGCCAGCACGATCACTTGAAACTCACGAAGAAAGCGTTGAGTAGGCGAAATGTGAATGCAAGGAACGATGATACCCTTGTGACACACCGCCCTCTCTCCAAGACTGAAACAATGCTATCTGCCATCATTCATCTTTGAAGTTGAAGAATAATACCTGTTGTGGGTCACAGGTAAAAGCACTACCCATTAAACCTGCGGGTAAAAGCAATACCCATTGTAGGTCACGGGGTAAAAGCAATACCCGTTAAACCCGCGGGTACCCGTACCCGTACCCGCAATAACCCGCTACCCGTTGCTAAGGGTACGGGTATTCTCGGGTACGGGTACGGGTAGGCCCAAAATACCCGGGGGTTACCCGTGCCAATCACTACTTTGAAATGAAGATTGAAGTGAGTGTCAATTTTCTGTGGCTCTCTCCATTCTGACTTGCTATTTACAATGGTTACTTGTGTTTACATAGTAACTCCAAATGTTCACCAGTGCTTCATGATGAAGACTGAATTACTTGTATTTAACTCTTAACAATATGGGCTTTGTTTTCTTTCAAGTAAGTTGACTCTTCTTGAGCCAATTTTTGATACATATAATTGACAAACAGACACAAGACTCAATAACATATGTTTTCCTCTTCTTGCTTTGAAGTCAGAGCTGACTGATTCAGTCAGCCTGTTCTGTAGGTTTACCACAACTGTCTCATTTTGCTCTATCCAGGGGTCATCAAGCAATTCATGTGGCTTCCTATCATTCTGTAAACTGCTACCTTATGGTCTTTGCACCTAATCTTCCATGAAATTTGGTTGCTGAAACTGGCAAAACAATGCTTGAATCTAGTAGTGGCAGTGGCCTATATTAGAACCAAGGAAATATCTGAGTTATTATATGCATTTTACTGTTTATTATACACCCTACTAGCCTTTGAGCTATACTTCAAATTTCACTCATGCTGACACAAAGGTTAGGCACTAAGATATCACACTTGCCTGTTTAGGACTCAAACATCATATTCTCATACTACCATAACTCTGAGGCTACAGATATTTTAACAGCATCGTACTCTATTATTCTAAATGCTTCTATAATATTTCTATACTGAGGAAGAGTATAAACCAAAAGACCAGCACTTTAACACCCAGGCTGGTTTCCTAGAACAGCACCTAAGTAGAGGCAAAACCCAGGACTTAGCTCCCAGTAGACTAGCCATAGGACCACAACTTTCCTAACAATACATATAACTAAAATCACAGGAAATTCCCTAGAACTATTTTTCACTTTGTCCAGGTATTTCCTCAATATCCTAGTGTGGAACCCCCCAATAAGAACCTTGTCTATTCCATATTTCAACAGCCATACACTATAAACTAAGACAGATTCCCTCAAACAGACCCCTCTTTATGAAAACATTCACATTCCCAATGGACAATCAACAAAACAACCATGTTGCCAAACAGGACCTGACCTCCTCCCAAAATACGACCTTGCCAAAATCTGGAACCAACCTCACTAGGAACCCTGTAGACCCTTACCTATAGGCAATAATGATAGGATACATTTGCTAAATCTGCCTTAGCACTCAGACATTAGTAACCCTGGAAACAAGACATCCTGTCTTCCATACAAGAGCCATGATACAACTAAGACATTTCTGAGTTCTATTACAAGCTAGGCCATGGTTTAGACTCCTACAATCATCCTCTGATTACTCAACACTATTCTATAAGATCTCTAAATTCTGGCCCAGTGTCAAGTACACACACTGAGTATCAGTTCACTCAGCAGTGCCAACTGAATGATCAGTCTAATTTCACATGCAAGTGACCAAGACACCTACAAGTCACTTAGTATGTGGGTCTCAGCTTGGCACATTTATCACCCACATTCCCCATTCCTATCCATCATCCACTCTTCCCTCATTCATTATCCATTAATCCCACCCCATTTACTTCTTATCTCTTGGCCCATTAGACCTCAGGACATTTCTTTATTGTTTTATCCTTGGCCATGACCCTATTGTTTGATATTTGATCATTTTCTATTATGTTATTTTCATTGTTCTATTCTCGGTTGCATTCCTTTATTCTATGTGTGATCATTTTGGACAATACCTTCACATGCTCTACATACCTTATTGTTCTCCGTGTCTTATGTCACCCTGATTTCACATCTCACTTCTTAACCTATATAAGTAGTGCATGGATGTAGATATTTACTTGTTCTGAATATCAACAAGGTTTATGCCTTCCTGTCTTCCCTCCTCTATTCTGAAGTCCCTTACTTGGGCAGACACTCTCAGTACTCTCCTGGGTATCTCGTCTGTTCCAAATCAGTGGCAGGCATGGATAGGGAATGGCACGGGTCACCCACAGGTCAAATGTGGATGACCCACACCTGACCCATGGGAAACCCAAACCCATCAACCCATGGGTTTTTTCCCATAGGTCGATGGGTGTCGGGTGCACGCCGCACCTACATGCCTGTGGCACATTCATGTCATATGTCGCATTCGAGCCGACACGAATGTGCTGTATGCACATGCACTGACACGAACACGCTGTATGCATATGTGCCAACTCAAACATGCTGTATGCATACATGCTGACTCGAACGTGCTGTATGCCTATGTGCCAACTCAAACACACTGTACATGTACGTGCCAACTCGAATGCACTGTACGTGTACATGCCGACTCGAATACGCTGACATGGACACGTTGTATGTGCATGTGTGAATGCACTGTACATGCACATGCCAACATGAACATGTTGTATGCGTGGATGTATGGCTTGTTGGTGTCGGTGTGTGCATGTCATACGTGTGTGCCACCTGCGTGTCCTATGCATGTGCATGTCATACATGTGTGGCACCTGCGTGCCATATGCGTGTGCATGTCATACGTGTGCAGCACCTGCATGTCGTATGCATGTGCATGTCATACGCACACACCTACAACAGGAGCGAGTGCCCAGTTGGGTGTCATACACGTGCATGTGCATGCGTACATGGTTGATGCACCAGGTTGGGCCAGGTCACAGGTGCTCTCGGCTTGACCCATACCCAAACCCAAGGGCACCCAACCCGGTGACCTGTGTGGGTTGGCCAAACCCATGCTATTCCCTATGCATGGAAAGTAGGGCATAATGCATGAGTACAGTAAAGCCAAGCCACTCTGATTAGTCTGCAGGACTTGGCCAATTCTTGCCAGCATTGTGAAGTCAGCATTATTGCAATAGTACTCAGCCCATGCATAGTCGGCATTCTTGGTACCTGACACCCTCACTACCAAAATGTTGTCAATGACTCCTGCACCCTTGCTTATGAGAATGGTCTTCTGGCCATTCTTGTTAGAACCAGGCATTATTTGAATCATTTTATACATATTTCCTACACTAAAAGTGTGATATCTCCTCCAATCATTCCCCAATCAAGGCACAACTATACAATGAGCTTCTATTCACTATAGTCCATTAATATTTTCATAAATTTAGGGGCAGGTTTTGCATGACACTGTCTATCTGACCCCATACCTAGCCTGGGAAGGGAAGGGGGCAGATGCCTTGGTGCCAAGGGCTGCCTCACCTGATTTAGGCACATTTGGAAGGGAATAAATCATCAGGTTCTCTTCTATTTAGTTTATTTTCAACTTATTTTCTATTCTATTCTATTTCTATCCTTCCCCCTGTGAAGTTTTCTACTATTATGTATTGACCACATATATGTGAATGTACCACACATATGGCCACATTAGGCCAGCTTCTATCTTCACTCTGTGAAATTTTCAACTTACCAATCAGTTTCCATTTGGTGTTACAATGTGAAGGAATGACATAATTGTAATAAATGTAATATCTCCCAAAGATAAACAATGGCAAGGTTCAGATAGGGCACGGCTTCAACTTGTATTTTGCACCCACCAGATCGCACTGGTCCCTAATTTCGGAATAGTGAGACAGAAAGAATTAGCTTAGTCGAAATCAAAGTCATTTATCTGACTAAGGACTGAACTACTGAATGTATAAGATCTTTATACTACTTTCAAATCTACTAGGAGTCGACTAGTGTAAGGGCAACCTAAGCAGGTGTTCTACCCTCGGGCGGTGCACTGGCAAAGGGGGATCCAAAAATTTAGTATGGTACCTAATACATGGTGACTAGCCTACCTGGAGAAGGGGGATCCAAAGAGAAAACTCTAGGGAACCCTTCGCCCACTGACTACTGTATATAAGCACCATCGCTATGGTGCTCCATGCTCTACAGGGCATCACCCTCTGTACCGACTGGGAAGTTCTTCCAGGGCCTAGACACCAGGAGCGAACGATGAAAGGAGGGCCAATGGTTATAGTTGATACTTCTGAAGGGTGCCTGCCAATAGTGATGACCATTCAGTGTGCAGTGTAGAGTTGCTCTAGGTAATTAATACCTAAAAGCCTGCGTGCACCGGTCCTTTTCTCTGGTGGGATCTAGCGCAGTCGTTCGGCACAGCTGGAATAGGTTCTGTGACTCGGCAATGTATGAACGAAAATAGAATGTGAACGAAATATGGTGTGATGTGACAGGGATGTGACTTTGATGAGACGTGAATGTGTCACACTGACTAAGACTTGGACTTTGACTTTGGGACTTGAATACAATAGTCTAGACGTTTCTAGACTAGCCTTGACTTGGACTTGGAGACTTGACTTGGGGATTTAACTTGTGAACTTGAACTTGTTATTACAGAGGTGAGCCAGAGGCCTTTATATACAAAAACCAAGCAACAATGCGAAACGATGTGAGAGGTTGGCTATGTCAGTTGAATGACAAAGCATGAGAACAAAGTATACAAAAGAGGAAACTATAGAGAAACTCTGGAGAAATGGTACAGCATCGAGGCTGCGCAAATAGGGGCTAGGGGCTATAATAGGGGGAGACTAACCAAAAAGGTAAGGATGATGAATAATAATGAGAAAAGACTAACAGAATAGGAAACAGGTCTGAGTCATGCCAAGAAAAGGGGAAACATATAAAAGAACAATAAGGAAGTCCACCAATAAACGTCTAACAACCTTGTCCACTACTCCTGAGGGGCCTTAGGATGAGTCAGGGGACTGAGTCATCTCGGAGTATTTCTAGGTCACAGGCAACATATCTTCCACAATTTGTCCAGTATCCAAACCAAGGATAGGGGTCTGGGAGTAGGAGGACTAATGGGTATACGGTCATACACTCTCATTTTGTGTTTAAGAGTGAGTCGAATGGAGTGGGCAGGATAATCAGGATGGGATGGTGCCTGAACTCTGCCTTGTATTCTACTCTACTCCTATCATGATATGCTGGTCTAGACATCATTCCAAGAAATATGTATGGTTCTTGACTTTCTGGGAAATAGACTGCATCTCCTATCGCATATGACTGAGTGTAGATTGGATGGGATCGTCTTCTGAATGAGAAATGTGCTGGTGGGGGTATGCGAAGATAATGATATGTTAATGGTTCTGCCTGGATATGTGTGTCCTGGATGTTGTAGCGTTGCATGGGAATGAGCTCTGAAGAAGACATGATGACAAATTGGGAGTCTGAAGATTGGAGTGCTGAATAGAATAGTTGGCTGTGTGATGTGGCGACAGTGAAGGTGATATGGGATGAGCACCGATGGAGTCTGATTTGGAACATGGTTGAGATCAGTCGCTTTACTATCAGTGGTACGTTTGGTACTGCCGTGAGTGGACTGAATGGATCTCGGTCGGTGGGTGTGGAATATGGGTGAGCCGGTACCGGTTGGGATTTATGATTGGGAGTTCCCCTGACATCACCCCCCCTCTAGAATATGGCATCCCTGATGCATTGATCCCTACTGGTAGGACCGGCATGTGGGATATGAAGGCAGACATGTCCAAGGTGCATATTTGGTGTGGGGCACCCAGGTGCAGATGATAGAAGTCAGCAACAAGGTTGGGGTCCCGGACATTGTCTTTGTTCTCCCATGAATTCTCTTCATAGCTGTAACCTTTCCATTTGATAAGGATTTGCAGCCGAGTTGCTCTCATTCGGCTGTCGAGCACTTGTTTGACCTCGAAGTGTTCCTCTTCGTCAACAAGGATCGGCTACAGTGGAAGGGGCTGTCGGCTACCTGGGATGGGGTCCGCCAGGAGCTGGGGTGAGTTTGACGACTGGGAAGACTGGGTGGAGATGGCTCAAGGCCTTTGGGAGTCGAAGTCGGTATGCATGAGACCCCACTCATTCCTCTACAAGGTAGGGGCCAAGTCATCTGTGTGCTAGTTTCTTGGATGGCCGATTGGTGCGAATATTGCTAGCACCGAGGTATACCTTGTCGCCTGGAATGAATGTGGGTGTCGGCTGGCACCTATGGTTATGATAAGTTGCCATGTCATCCTTTTCCTTTACCAGGGCCGCCTTTGCTTCCAAAAGTGCTCCTTCCATCTGCTCCTTGAACTTTTTCACAGACTCAAGGTGGGACAGGGGTTGGTGCAGTTCAAACCCCATCCGTGGGTGTCTGCCTGTGTCCAGCAAGAAGGGGGACTCACAGGTTGAGGTGTGAATGTGGTTATTGCACTGGAACTCGGCTAGGGGTAGGAGATCATCCCAGTCATCTTGCCTCTTGTTGACGGAGAGGCGGAGGTACTGTTTCAGTTCTTGGTTCGCCCATTCGGTCTGACCATCCATCTGTGGGATGGTAGGCTGTAGAGGCTGCCAAGCAAATGCCTAGTAAGTGGTACAGTTCCCGCATGAATTTGCGGACAAATTGGACCCCTCAGTTGGACACCACTACTCTCGGCAACCTGTGCAGCTTCCACACATGGTGTAGGAAGAGTCACACTGCTCTGGCTGCCACTACTGTTGTGTGGGTTGGTATGAAGTGTGCCCGTTTTGATACCAAGTCTACTACATTCATCATGGCATTGTACCCATGCACGTCGGGGAGCTCCACTACGAAGTCTACACTTATGGCATCCTACCGTGCCTTGGGGATTGGGAGCAGGTGGAGTTCCCCAGCCAGCCGTTGTCTCTGGACCTTCATCTGTAAGCACAGGTTGCACATCTTGGTGTACTCGCCAATGTACCGAGACATGTGAGGCCATGAATAGTTTCAGGAGATGAGTTTGAGGGTCTTCCAGCGGCCGGGGTGCCCAGCTATCTTGGAGTCATGGTGATGGGCTACGATCCGTTGTCGGAGGCCTCCCACATCTGGAACATATGCCTTGCCTCAGAAGGTCAACAGCCCATCGGCTTCCGCCTATTCAGCCGAGACCAACAACCTCCCTCCTGCTTCCCACAGTTTCCTCACCACCTCCATCACTTCATCCTCTAGTGTCCCTTCAGTTAGCACCCTCTTCAGTTCTTGGGCTCTTCTCCCTCCAGTACCACTCCTTCTAGGGCCTGTATTGCAAACAGCTCCAGTCGGAGCAGGACTAGGTTGCTATTGTTGCCCACGCCCAACCCATGGTCTGACCAACGTGAAAGCACGTAAGACTTCCCCATTGTTACCCCCGGTCTATGCCACAGGTCGAAGTTAAAACACGAGAGATAGAGGGACCAACGGGCTTGTCACTGGTTCAACTTCTTTGAGGATTGGAAGTACTCTAGGTTCTTGTGGTCGGTCCAGATTTCGACACAGTGTTCAGCGCCCTCTAAGAATTGTCTCCACTCCTCTAAGGCTCACATGATAGCGAGCATCTGCTTATCATGGATCTCTTAGTTCCTCTCCACTGGGGAGAGGCTTTTCGAGTAAAAGGCAATCGGGTGCCACTTGCCATCCTTGCACAACTGCTGCAAGAGAACCACCCCCGTGGCTACATCAGAGCTGTCTGCTTCCACTTGGTAAGGGTGGGTATTGTTGGCAAACCCGAGGATGGGTGCTGTTGTGAACTTCGTCTTGAGCCTGTCGAAGGCTGTGTGTTCCTCGTCTCCCCACTTCCACTTCGTGTCCTTCTTCACGAGTTCAAACAACAGCCTGGCATGGTGCAAGAACTTCTCGATGAACCTCCGATAGAAGTTGGCGAAGCCAAGGAAGGCCTGTACCTCTTTTCAGTTTGATGGATTCGGCCAACTGGTGACCCCTTCTACCTTGACGGGGTCCATCTCTACCTTGCCATGAGATGTAATGAGGCCCAAGTACTCGATCCTCATCCTTTCAAACTCATACTTCTCCAGCCAAAGGTAGAGTTTGTGGGCCCTTAGTCATTCAAGGACCTCCTGGACGACCCGTCAATGCTCTTCGAGAGTCTCGGTGAAGATGAGGATGTTGTCCAGGTACACACACACGTGTCCCTCCATCACAAGGTCCTGAAAGATGTCGTTCATCATGGTCTGGAATGTCACAGGGCTGTTAGTGAGGCCAAAGAACATGACAAGGGGCTCAAACAGTCTTCAGTTTGTGCAGAATGCAGCCTTCCACTCGTCTCCTTCCTTGATCCGCACATTGTTGAACCCCCATCACACATCTAGCTTGGTGAAGTACTTGGCCCCCCAAAGTTGCACAATGAGCTCCGAGATGATGGGAAGGGGATACTGGTTCTTCACCATCATCGCATTGAGCACCCAATAGTCCTGGACCAGTTGGAGGGAGCCATCCTTTTTCTTTATAAAGAACACGGGGTTTCCCATGGGGGATTTCGAGAGGTGGATATGCCCCATATGGAGGTTCTCTTGTAAGAACTCATCCAGTTCCCGCTGTTTGCTAGGAGAGAGGGGGGGTACACTTTGCAAGCCGAGAGTTTCACTCCAGGTTCCAGTTCAATAGTGTGGTCCCATGTCCTCTGCTCGGGGAGAGAATCGAAGGACTCCTTCTCGAAGAGGTCGTTAAAGTCTTGGAGATAGGGCAGGATTATCCCTTTCTCTTTGGGGGGAGTGCTCCAGAGTGCCCATTTGGCCACTTGCTGCACGGTTGTGGTGGCTGTCATAGTGGTGATTGGAACGTTCGGGGGGGCTATGGTTGCAAAAAGACGATCACCTGGTTCGAGGAAGGGCATGCCATTGTCAATACATTCACAGTCTTCCATCTCATCAGTTGTAATACCTGGCAAGGGGCCAGTCTGGAGAGCCTGAACCGTTATTTCCTCTCGACATTCTTTCTGTAACTTAACCCGGCAGGTGTGGCATTGGGCAGAGCACCGGTTTAGCATGACCTCTTGCATACACCAGTTGACTTCAGGGTTATGATTGCGGAGCCAGGGATAGCCAAGGATCATCTTGTGCTTCCCCAGATTAGTCATGGCAAACATGGCCCGTTCCGAGTGGTCTTGATAGCATAAGATCACATCAACAATGTGTCGGATTGCTCCTCCCTTGTTTGGGGTGCCGTCGACATTGTACACTGGTGCAGGTTGGGTCAATGGGTGCAAGGTCAATTTCTCAGCAACCGCAAACTTTCAGTCTATTAACAGTCCTATAGCCCCACTAGGGTGGTCACTCCCTTAACCTCAGCGGTGTCGGTAGTCTATATCTCTACTTTGAGGTTCAACAAATTTGGCAAGGGGGTGGAAGCCACTATGTATTGTTTTGGGAGACTGTATTCCCAATGTTTTAACCTAGGGAGGGGGAGTAATTGTTTTGGTGGAGTCGGCTCGGGAGTGTCTGTAGCACCTATAGCTGAGGCTTCATCGTCTGAACACAGAGTTGTATTCTCTATATCAGGGTCTATAGACAGAGCAGCAAAGCGATTAAACAAGGGCAGCAAGGGCATATCCTTCACTTGCTGCCTTGTCCAAAATCCCCCGAATCCACATCTTCAACCTCTCTGGCCTCATTGGTATCTCGAAGGTCCGCAGAGACCATCTGGTACTCTAGCATCTTGTCACGCTCTTCTGCCATCATGAAACGCACATCATATGCCTGAGGGCAGTCTCGGGCAAAATGACCAGCCTTGCCACATCATTGGCACATGAGTGGCAGAGGATCTGGGACCTGGTTGCATCAACATCCATCGGCGTGGGCCCAGGAGGTGGCATCGGGGGGATAAGGGCCGACAATGTTCTAGGGAATATATGCACAGCTTGCCTGGTCGAGGGTTAGACAATCTTTTGGCTAGGCCGTGTCACCAGGGCATGTAGTGATGGAAATCGAGGCCCCTGGAAGGCTTCATTTGCTACGTGTGTGAGAGCTACCGCTCGTGCTGTGGTATACCACACCGAGATATCGTCATCCTTCGGTCTCCTGTCTAGCATCAATGCGATGTGACTCTGGATTGTGGGGTCAAGGCCCCGTCAGAACTTCATGACGATGGACCATCCATCCGTATATTCGGCCTTTCTGACTAGGTCTTCCAATTGGTCAATATACTTGTCAACCGAGCACTTGCATTGGTGGTACTGGCGTGACTCTAGTTGGTTTGCTGCCTCAGTAGCCTCATGCAGGGGATAAAAGTGTTCCCAAAAGGCTTCCGCAAAAGCCTTCTAGTTTGCATAGAGCGGCCTGCCCGTTTTTGCTTCATGCACGAACACTCGGCCAGAGAAGGTCGCAGCTCTCCTGGTCTTCATAAAGGACAGTGTTCAGAGGATCTGGGACTGCTCATCGGGGAAATCAGTGGCACAGACACCGAGGTACAAGGTGCAGGACTGCATGAACGCTCGCCCATGCGAATGGTCACCATCAAACTCAGAGGGCTTGGTGGGCTCTACCGTTTGTTTCATGGGCTGCTGAACACGGGTCTGGAGGCCAGCCACTAAATTCGTAGTGGTTGCATGTAGCACATTCAGCCTTGTCTCCAGATCCTGCTTCTCTCTTCTCTCTCTCAGTAACTCCTGTTCTATACCAGCCAGTCGGTCCAATAACTCCTGGGCCGATGGCAAATCCATAGAGGGTAGGGTGTTTTGTATAAGTAAATGAGGAGGGGCTGCTGCTGTCGCTGCTTCTGAAGAAATTGGATTCGGAGTTGTACAAAGGGGCAGCCGGTACTTGAGGGAGAGAGTTTTCTACTGTAAGGGCAACCTAAGCAGGTGTTCTACCCTTGGGTGGTGCACTGGCAAAGGGGGATCCAAAGATTTAGTATGGTACCTAATACATGGTAACTAGCCTTCCTGGCGAAGGGGGATCCAAAGAAAAAACTCTAGGGAACCCTTCGCCCACTGACTACTGTATATAAGCACCATCACTATGGCGCTCCGTGTTCTACAGGGCATCACCCTCTGTACCGACTGGGAAGTTCCACCAGGGCCTAGACACCGGGAGTGAACGATGAAAGGAGGGCCAATGGTTATAGTTGATACTTCTGAAGGGTGCCTGCCAATAGTGATGACCATTCAGTGTGCAGTACGTTTGGTACTGCCATGAGTGGACCGAACGGATCTCGGTTGGTGGGTGTGGAATATGGGTGAGCTGGTACCGGTTGGGAGTCATGATCGAGAGTTCCCCTGACAACTAGATTCCTATAATAGATAAGAAAGCCAAGGACCGTGAAAAGTGAGAACAGAAATACTACGTCCCAAATCTTGATCTCCTCTGTGACATTGGGGGGTGACATGTCACCCTGATTCCCAATAGAGTTACCCTAAGGAACATAATAGCAAATCGGATATAAAGGAACAGAGTGGAATTGCAAATAAATAAAAGTGGAGCAGAATGTAAATGAAAGGATATTAAACATAAATGAAGATAGAATCAAATTGCAAGCATATGGAGTGTGACATAAATGAAATGAATGAATTGACAGGAGTATGTGATGCCAAGATGGATACATGAGGTGCATGTAGTCTGTGAGCTGAGGGTGTATAGTTGAATAGGCAAGTGAGGGTGGAGTTGGGCTGAGCAGGCTGAAATAAATAGCTGGGTATGCCGGTGTATAGTTCCTGACATTTGGTATAAATACATCAAATATTTACAGTAGAAAAAAATGAATAAAAAGAAATTTTATAGTCTCTAAAACCCCTCACACACTGGCAATTGAGCCACAATCAAATATATTTGTCTTATGCTCAACAGAAGGTTAAGTACTGGACATTGCAGTTTCCTATTTTGGACTAAAACACCAAATATTTGTTGTTGGAACAGTTGGGCTCTGTCAAGTACATAATATTGAGCCTTGGTTCACTCAGTAGTACCAACCGAATGATCCCTATGGTTTAATCCCACACACCAGTGACAAGTCACTCTTCACTAGTATATGGTCTTAGCTCGGTACATTCAGTTCATTATCTTGGTTTACTCCCTTCACCCCATCCTCTCTATTCTTGTTATTCTTCCATTCCCCATCCTTTTCCTGACTCACTTCCCCTCAGGACATTTGCTATTTACCAATTATTTGGTCACGGTCCTATTGTTTTATATTCGCCCACTTTCTATTGTTCTATTTTCACTCACACTCCTACTCTTTTATTCTTGGTCATGTTTCATTGTTCTATTCTGGATCACTGTGGACAATACTTCCACATGGTCTCCATACCTTATTCTTTTCTCCATGGCTTATGCCACCCTTATTCAACATCTCACTTCTTAACCTATATAAGTAGCACAATGTATGTAGATAGTTCTTCACTCTGAATATCAACTATGTTTATACCTTCTTGACCTCCCTTCTCCAATTTAAAGTCCTTTACTTGGGCTGACACTCTTGACACTCTCCCAGGTATCCCCTCTATTCCAAATTAGTGGCATACACAGAAAGTAGGGTGCAATGCATGAGTACATTGAAGCCAATTCCTGCCAACATCATGAGGTTGGCACTCGGCCCATACATTGTTGGCAGTACCAGTGCCTGACAGGTTCCCAACCTTATATATTATTATTCTATATCACTACAATTTATACTTACCTTGTGGGAGAACTACAAATCTCTACACTGGCACTTTGTCACCTAGGCTGGTTTCCCAGAATGGCACCTAAGTGAAGGCAAAACCTGGGACTCAGCTCCCTGTAGAACAGCTATAGAACAACAATTTCCTTAATGATAGATACAATAAAAATCACAGAAAATTCCAGGGAATCACTCCCCTATTTGTCCAATTGACTCTCCGAGAAGCCTAGTCTGCCACATTCAACTACAGTTCTGTACGTCCCAGAGGGAGAAGAGAATCCAGCGCACTTGTTTTGTTGGACCTGAATGTTGGAGTATCCACTGTCGAAGCCCGCAACCATGAAGTACGAGCCGACAATATCCTGGGCCCCCTGGAACGGTCACCGCATTGTAGAAGTACTCGATATAGACCGGTACGGTATACTGCATGTGAACTGATGGGCTGCGGTGAGACCAGTAGTAATTTGCCAGGTCGTTGGCATAGTTGAGCGCAGAAATCATAGTCAGGCTCAAATCCGACACGTCGCCAAAGTAGCCACCATACTTGGACACACCCTGCAGGTCCACCTTCACATAGCCGGGAATGGTCATATTGACAGTGCCAACAGGATATATGTTGGAAGTTGTTCTGGCAAGTTGGATGGTGAACGCGATTCCATTGATGGTGACTCTGACCATGCTGTTGTTGCTTCCCGCAAGATACATGTTTGGCCCGATTGTCACCGAGCTGGTGGAGGCCATGCCAAAGTACTGTGCTGGCAGAGGCCATGCCAAAGTACTGTGCTGGCAGAGGCCATGCCAAAGTACATGCTCGTGATGGTATTCACCTTGTTCCAGCTGGCCAGGCCATTGGTGTTGATGACCTCCATAGCTCTCACAGGAGAGGTCATGACAAAGGAATTGCCTGCCAAGGCCACAGTCTTTGCTGACATGGTAATAGAGGGTGTGTTGATACTTGCAATTCAATTCAAGTCAGCGATCAGGCACACTTACAGCAGAGGACAAAGAAGGGTTGTTTTTGCTGCCACCCCCCCCCCCTCATCTTCAACATCCCCATTCTGTTCCGAGTATTGCCCGTCTCCGCTCATTTCCCTTCGCAGGTTGTTACGTGGACACACTCCATTTCAGAAACAATCGCAAGGAAAACGAGCTGAATAAGAATCGAGAAAGGGATGATCATCCATGTTGAATAGAATGTGGGCCACCGGTACTCTCACCAGCCTTCTTCATCTGTAAATATCCATTATTAAAAAGGGTCCAGCTTTTTCCATCATTATCAACCGAAGTTTAGCAAACAGCCATTCCAAACTCCGAAGAACACTAGAGGAACAATTAGAAAGAACACTGATCTCTCTTACAAATGACCGTCACTTGTGTAAACATCATCCTGCAGAAGCAATGTATATCCGTGAATAGTGTGATTCTTATTAGTTGGAGTATATGTTGGGTTGAAGCCTCGGTTGATAGAGGAATGGATGGGACTGAAAAGTTATATTTTCGTTATCCTATGTACTTAGGTTTTATACATAAATTGGCCATACTATGATAATAGAATATTTTCCTAATATGGCAACGGCATTATTAATCCGGATGCAGGGTCGTCGCCCTATCTTTTGATCATTCCTCCACATCACCGACAGTGCTCTCAAATGAACTATGCTATACACCTAAATCTTCATCGTTGATGGTGAGTGCCTATACCTGGATCCTACCCTGATCGGAAACCCTTCTAATTTCTTGTCATCTTCTCCTTGAAGACTGGGTATATGCATCCCGATGTGGCCGTATGTCGTTCTCCATTGCGTAAGTCCGTTCTTCTCTCCTTGCTCCTTCTATCCCTCGTCACAACAATTCTCCTTACACGTAAAAAATATGGCAGATGCTCACGCCAAGAGCTAATGGTCATGAACTTTCTTCTGACGTCAAGTGAGAGATGTCTCGGACCATAATTGTAAAAGGCATGATCATCTATATTGAATTGAATGTGACCACCGGTACTCTGATTAGCCTTCCTCATTGTAGATCCCTTCCTCATTTTAGATATCCATTATTAACAAGGGTCCAGCTTGTTCCATCATTGCCAATCAAAGTCTGGCACACGGCTGTTCCACTCCGACTACTGTAACACTAACGGAACAATTAGAAGAACACCGACCTCTTACCAGGGACGGTCACTCACGTAAACATCATCTTGCAGAAGCAACGTGTATCCGCGAATAGTATGGGGGTCCCTACAAGTAAAAAATGTGACAGATGCTCACGCCAAGAGCTACTCTATGAAGTCCATAGAGATGGAGTTCCAAGGTCATTCAGGAATTGGTAATTGCTTGAGTAGCCCGTAAGGGCGATGTGTCTGTGGCTTAGACCTAGGGAATGGCACGGGTCACCCACGGGTCAAATGTGGGCGACCCGCACCCGACCCATGGGAAACCCGAACCCGTCAACCCATGGGTTTTTTCCCACGGGTCGACGGGTCTCGGGTGTGCGCCGCACCCGCACGCAATACGTCGCGTACGTGGCGGCGCGTACACGGCGGCGCGTACGTCGCGTTCGTCATGGCGCATGCGCATACGTCGCGTACGCGGCGGCGCGTACGTCGCGTTAGTCACGGCGCATGCGCATACGTCGCGTACGTGACGGCGCGTGTGCGTACGGGCGTTGCGTACATCGGTACGTGGCGGCGCGTACGTCGTGTTCGTCACGGCGCGTGCGCATACGTCGGGTACGTTGCGTATGTGGCGGCGCGTGCACGTAACGGGCATTGCGTACGTCGCGGCGCGTGCGCGTACGTCGTGTACGTCGCGTTCGTGGCGTCGCGTTCGTCGCGTTCGTCGCGTTCGTGGCGTCGCGTTCGTGTCGGCGCGTGCACGTACGCGTTCGTCGCGTTCGTGTCGGAGTTGACGCCCCGGGTTGGGCCCGGGTCACGGGTGCTCGCGGCTTGACCCGCACCCACACCCAAGGACACCCGACCCGGTGACCCGTGCGGGTTGGCCTGACCCGTGCATTTCCCTACTTAGACCTCATACAAGTGGTGCAAGATTTAACATAGGACTTAATAGAGTCTTGGAGTTCGGGCCAGACATAGTCTCTTTGGATGAGTTATAATGTCCAATTCTGGCCGAAGTTCCAGAGATTGAGTAGTCATGTTTGTCTTGTAGAACTCGGAGTCGGAGGTTTCCATGATCGGGGACATAGATTCTTTTGTCGAGGAGGAGGAGTCTGTCCTCAGAGATGGTCCATCAATCGGTGAGGTTGTCCATTCGGGACGAGGTTGTGGGGTCTTCTCGGAGTGAGGTTCGGATGTCTTTATGGAGTTGTTCTACGTCCATAATCATTGCCACTCGCATTACCGGAGTGTACAAGGAGGTGGCTCGGAGTGAAGATACAAGTTGTTCCATTGTAAAGACTGGTCGGAGGTTGTGCGGATTGATCTTGGTGTAGTCGCTTCCTCCTTCTTTAGGGTAGATGTCCCATCGTCTAGTCAGTGCGTCGGGTTTAGCACCGAGGTGACCAGGTTGGAAGTGGATTACCATGTTGAACTGGGAGAGATATTCGGACCATCGGACCTGCTGGTGGGTGAGTAACTTGGTTGTTGAAAAATATTCTAAATTCTTGTGGTCGGTGACAATGTCGATCAGATCTGCCGAACCTTCTAAGTAGTGTCTCCAGGTCTTGAAGGCTTCAAAGATGGCCAGTAGTTCTTTGTCGTGTATGTCATAGTTCAATGCCGGAGGGGTGAAGGTTTGGGAGTGGAAGGCTATCAGGTGGATGTCGTTGTCTGTTGGTGATATGGTGGAGAGAATTGCTGCAAGGGCATAGTCTGAGGCATCGGACTCGACAATGAGTTGAGATCCAGGGATCCACTGTTGTAGGATTGGTGCCATAGTGAATGCCTTCTTGAGCATCTTGAAGGATGTTCTGCAATTCTCAGTAAAATTCCACAGAGTATCTTTTCATGTCAGACGAGTTAGCGGTACTGTGATGTCGGAGTAGTTGAAGATGAAGCGTCGGTAGAAGTTCGTGAATCCGAGGAAAGACTGAATGTCTTTGATTTTTTGGGGTTTGGGCCATTCCTGAATGACTTTGACTTTGTTGTCAGCCATAGTCAGGCCCTTCGGAGAGAGGATGTATCCGAGGTACTCCACGGTGTCTGTGTGGAAGAAGCACTTATCTGCCTGGGCATATAAGTGGTTCACTTGGAGGCATCAGAGGACTTCTTTGACGTGGTTTCTACATTCTTCTAAATTGTCCAGGTAGATCAGGATGTCGTCCAGGTATACTAGTATGGACAGGTCTAAGAGGTCAGAGAAGACGTCGTTCATGAATCGCTGGAAGGTGGCCGGGGAGTTGGTGAGTCCGAAGGGCATCACACTCCATTCAAAAGATCCATAGCGTGTGCGGAAGGTGGTCTTCCATTCGTCACCTTCTCGGATGCATACCAGGTGGTACGCATGTCGGAGATCTATCTTGGTGAATATTCGGGCCTTTTGGGGACTGTCTAGGAGATTGGAAATTCGGGGGAGTGGGTAGCAATCCTTCTTTGTTATCTTGTTTAGTCCACGAAAGTCGACACATATGTGTAGTGATCCATCTTTCTTTCGGGTGAAGAGGACTGGAGTGCCCCCAGGGGAGCATGAGGGTTGTATAAACCCTGTGGATATGTTCTCATCTAAAAACTCTCGGAGGGACTTTGGTTCACTTTCGGAGAGAGAATAGATCGCACCGAATGGGGGTGATGTGCCTTCCTCTAGTTTGATCTTGAGGTTGTTTGGTTGGTGAGGGGCTAAGGTGTTGGCCCAAGTTTTGCTAAAAACGTCTTTGAACTCATGGTACTCGCTTGGGACGTTACTCAGGTCTATCGGACCTTCTTCTCTGCATTCCTCAATGGCGAAATCGATGCAGAGGTCTATATGTGGCAGCCAGAAGGCTTTCCTCAAGGTTCTCCAGACCAGGTGCTTCATCTCAAAAAGTCCATCTATGGTCTTAGGCAGTCACCACGACTTTGGCATCAGAAACTCAATTCTGTGCTCATCTCCCTTGACTTTAAAAAGATCAAGAGTGATGCTAGTGTCTGGGTATTTGATAGGGGAGGGGTGTGAGTCATAGTGCCTGTTTTTGTCGATGATATGACACTTGTTTTAAAGCACAAGGAGAATATTGTTAAACTCAAGCAAGAGTTGAAGAAACACTTCAAACTTCGTGATCTAGGTCCCACAGAGTTCCTCCTTGGTGTCAAGATTGATAGAGATCGCTCCCATTGTACTCTACATCTCTCTCAACATCAGTACACACTGGATGTCCTCACTCATTATGGATTCATGTCCTGCTCTCCTGTCTCCACTCCTCTCAATCCTGGCGTCAAACTGTCAATTGATCAGTGTCCCAGGACACCAGAAGAAGCAGAGGAGATGCGCACAGTGCCTTATTCACATGCAGTAGGCTCTCTGATGTATTTGGCTATTTCTACTCATCCAGATATCTCATATGCGGTGAGAGTGCTTGCCAGGTTTGGTTCCAATCCAGGTACTGCACATTGGGCCACAGTAAAGCACCTGTTTCGCTATCTTCAAGGCATGCTGGACTACAAGCTCACATATGCACCAGACCCATCCTCTCCATCTCTCTTTACAACATTCTCAGATGCTGATCATGGTGGCTGCAATGACTCTGGCCGATCTACCGGTGCATATATTGTCAAGATGGGTACAGGTGCAGTATCATGGAGGTCCAAGTTGCAGTCCATTGTTGCATTGTCTACCACTGAAGCTGAGTATGTGACAGCTGTGTCTGCAGGCACAGAGATATGTTGGCTTCGGAACCTCTTTACAGAGCTAGGATTTAATCTCTCATCCTCTCCTTCCCCTCTCTTCATCGACAACCAGTCAGCCCTTGCAGTTGCAAAGAATCCAGAGCATCATGGACGCATGAAGCACCTCGACCTGCGATTCTATTGGCTTCGTGACAGTGTGGACAGAAACATCATCTCTGTCTCCTACTGCCCCACTGAATCAATGCCTGCCGATCTTCTCACCAAGGCACTACCTCTAGTCAAGGTTCAGGCATGTTGCAAGATGCTGGGACTTGGAATTTGATGAGTTGGGACTTGGCTCATCAGGTGGGAGTGTTAAATGTGATATGAATATATTATTGGTTTGATGTGGCTAAGTCCCACTTTGTATTTGTTTAATCTATGTGACCACTGTGACACTGTACATACGGTTGCTTTTATACATGACCTTGATTTAAAACAGGTCACAGATATGTAGATCAGAATCAGGTGAATTGGAAGCGTTGTGTTCGGAATGTGATACATGGCCGGGAGGTGCACGGGAACAACGCGTAGCATATTGCATCCGGATTGGTCATAATTACCAGCCTCTTTTCGGACCGATCTACCGGGTGGTCAGAACCCTAAACTTAGCTAGATAGCCGAATTTCCCGACAGGTTCCAGGAACATGGGTCATCATGAAGAAATTCTACTTGTAGCAATCCCCACTTTCCTCATCCTGGAACATGGAACATGACATCCTGCATCCCTTTTCCCCCCGGTAAGTCACCAGCATCTTCAGAGCTTGCGGGGAAATACGACGTTGACATTTTCTGCAAAAGAATTTCCCTCGTCCGCTACCCCAACGCCATATTCGAGCTGCATGTCCATTTGCACCTTGCATCCACAGCGCATCCTCCGCAAGCCGCGGAAATTTCACCCACCATTTCTGACGTCGAGATCCAGCCAAATGGCGAGTATCGAATCGTGTCGGGGATGCTGCAACCGCGTGTGCTGGGAAGGGACTTCCACGCGCATGATTATGGAAACGGCACCCTCGTATGGACAGATCAACTCTGTGGGCGGTTTTGCCACAGCATACATGGTGGGTTGAGCCCTGGCACGGAGGTACATATGCTTGTTTGTTGCTAATCGATCCATCACTGACGTCTGGCTTTGGCTTATTTCATGGTTAATCTTGATCTTCACGCACTTGTGGTATAGTATGTCGTGCTGGACCACTATTTCGAGTGAGGGGATTATGTTGTGAGGTATACGGTGTAAAATAAGATCGAGTTACCCGATGTACATGGATGTGCTTCTGGCGTACAAGAGGGCGAGTCTGTGGGAGATCTTCAGTTCTCCCACCTGTGTGTGCACCAGAATAACACGGGTGTAGGATTTGAGGATCCCCAGTTCCCACCCTGCCATTTTCACAATTTCCTCGACCCCATGGATATAGACTTATCCACACGCATTCTCACGCACAAACCAACCGTCTTCTAACACGCCATATCGCTAGGCCCTATGCCACCTCTGATGTCCACCCCAGCACTACTGGTGCTGCGCCTCGATTTGATACGATCAATGCTACGGAGACGACTAAAGGGGAGAATGAAGTAATGGATGTCATGAATCTCCTTGGTACGAACATCGCTGTCAGCGCCGGTGCTGTGGGGATTACAAGTGCAAGTGCCAGTCGCGTAGGAAAAGACGATCATCTGGCTGGACAAGATGTAAATATCCACCATCAACAACCACACGCCGCTCAAAGTTCACAACAACTCCATTCTGCGGAGACATCGCAGGCCACACAGCCACAGCTATTCCTTCCGACCCACATCCAGAGCCAAAGCCAGAGCCAAAGCCATAAACACACTCAGCACGAATCTAGGTCTCTCAATACAACCCCTTCATCGGGTAGCTCAGGCGCAGGTATGGAATCAGGTTTGGATATCGTTTTGGCCTCTCAAATTTCACAAAAACTCCAGTCTGCGGAGACATCGCAGGTCCCACAGGCACAGGTATTCCTTCCGACCCACATCCAGAGCCAAAGCCAAAGCCAAAGCCAGAGCCAGAGCCATAAACAAACTCAGCACAAATCTACCTCTCTTAATACGAGACCTTCATCTAGTTCGGCCTGTAGCTCAGGCGCAGGTATGGTATAAGGTTTGGATGCCGTTTTGGCCTCAGGGAGAACTCGCGCTGGCCTTCGGGTCAGGTTTGTTGGAATTGAATCGGAGAGTGACGATACTAGTGAAACTATGCAAACGATTCGGAAACGAGCCATGGGACGGCACTCGACACAAAACCGGACACAAAGCCAGACAAAAAACATAACGTCTCACACTACCGGTGCCGACATCGCGTTACAGAGGTTTCATGGTGATTCCGGTGGTACGGTTCAGGAATCTCGGGTTAAGCAATCACAAAGTCAGATCCAGAATCAGGATCAGTCCCATATGGAGAATCAGAGTCAAAACCAGGAGCGAACCAGCGCGTTACTTCCCGAACGCATAAGGCTATGGCCGAGCCTAGTGGTGTTGCACTTCTCTCCGGGGCCGAAGAATCGGAGGCAGGATCTGGAGTTCAGATTGTTGAGCAGAGTACAGTCTCAAGCCAAATCGAAATTTCGACAAACTCCGTGCACACACAACTGTCAAACGATCCACAGGCACAGAAACAGATAGAGACACCGAGACACAGCCTGGGAGACACCCAGACGAACCAGTCCTCGTCGATAAAGGTAGATGGGTCCCAAACGTCTAGGGGTGGAACCTCGCACATTGAGGTCGACGAGTCGGAGAATGTAGTCAAGCATGTGCAATTGAGGGATGTAGTGTCTAGTAGGGAAAGTGCTATACACACGTCGAAGTTGAAGTCGATATAATTGGGGAGTGGTGAGTTGTACGTGGGTGGTGTGGGTGGGGAGACTGCGAGGGATGCGGATGCGGATATGAATATGGCAATGGAGAAAAATGATGGGCATTGTAAGCACATAAGTTCTGAATGAATAAACACGCAAAGTAATCTTGCTTTGGTGTCACAGCTACAGCTACGGTTACCTGGGAGACATCCTGGGCACAGAACCAAGAACAAGCTATCATTTCAAGAAATGAAGCTCATACGCGCCTGACACAGCCACAACAAATCCATGGTACGAGTACTGGTGTCGCGATCCAATCTACGATGCAACTTTGGTCCAAGGAGCAGATGAATGAATACAGAGGTGTGAGCAGTGTAAAAGTCATCAACCAATCGTTTTCTTCACAATGAGCGGAGGATATATTTCCGGAGTCGTCGACCGGACGTTCACCCACATCTGTAGGCCAGCCCATCGTCGTTCCCGTGAAAGGTGGGCCGCCCCTCCGACAGGAAGTCGTGACGGACGAAAAACCAACCGAGTCCTCACGCAGAGATAGAGTAATAGTTTAAAAGTCGGCTCAGATATTGATATTCAGTTGACAGAGTATAAAAGTCAACTGTGAGATGTTCGACGTGCGGAAATATATGTGAATGAGTGTTGTGAATGGTGTGTACTACACCTAGTGATAATATCCCGGTGCGTATTCAAGTGTTTGATAGGATAACGGGAATAGAAGTTAATTCGAGGCTTCGATCGCGTATACAGATGTCGAGTTTATCGATCGGTCAATAGATGAATGAGACTGGGGTTTAGAACTAAAGTATATTCTTCGTAACTACTGGCTTTTATATGTGAGTAAATCGCTCCTGTGATAAGACAGGCCGTCCTAATGCAACGACGGTGCTCTCGATCTCGATGTATGGTCGTCGCCCTGTTACTTGATTGCCCCTATACATCGCCGACTGCCCTTCCTACTGAATTGTCCTACGTCCCATTATTGACAGTGAGTACCTATCTGAAGTCCTATCCGATCGGAAACCCCTTTGACTCTTGTTATCCCCTCCTCGGCGGTTGGATGTGTGTGTCCCGGTGCTGTCGTGTGTCGTTCATTATCGTGTAAGTTCGTTCCTATGCCCTCTTCGAATGTTCTTCCTACTGATCCCTTCCTCTCCTTTCGTATCCCATCCTTCCGTTCCTGTTCCTATATTCCCCTCGTCCCTCTGCGTTCGTACGTTCTGGATCCTTCTTGCTGCGTTCCTCATCCGTTGTACTCGCACCTATTCACTTCCGGTCCCTCATTTCCCTCTTTCCTTCCATCTGCCCCTTTCTTCCCCGTTCCTTCCTCCCCTCGTCACAACATAGAGAAGGTCTGATTACGCAATCGTCTCCCCAACTTCTTCCAGGGGCCCCCGCGCGTTCGGGATCATCCTCTAATGAGGGTATAATTGTTCTCCCAGAGAAACCGGTTCCTTCATCACGCATAATATCGGGCATAGTGATGTTTCCTCTGCGTCTCCGGTCGCAGAGTCCCCCGCAGTCGCGTGGAGGCGGGTTTAATGGGAGAGGTGGAAATCGTAGCCTCACCGGCGGAGATACGAGGATCACTGAGATTACCAGAGTCGACGAGATAAAGGCCAATGATGGAAACATGGGCGGTGCCAGCGATATACCTCTGAAACATAGCAGAGGTTTCGTCCCCGAGTCACTCGACTCGCCCGTTATTTCCTCCCCAGTTCGGCAAGGTACACTGTATGGCGACGAGGAGCTACCTGGTATGTTGTGTTATCTTTCTTCCTCCATCCATACCCTCAATTTTTGACGAACTGTTGCATGTTGCCTGTAGGATATGAAACTTACGACGAGTCGACGAATGAAATGAATGAATCTTCGAAATTGGAGATTGATAGATCAACAAGTCGGAGATCAGTTTCCGAGTCCGTAAGTCAAAATGGGCCACGTGGATCCCGAGAGGCTCGTGATGCTACTGCTATGCTTAGTATTCCCGAAGGAAAGCGCGTGCAGGAAACCATCACGGTTCAAACGGTATGAAAGTTTCACGAGCTTCAATCACGAATGGCATTAACCTCTTACTCACCAGTCCACGTACCATGGCCTTTCCCAGTCAACCGAATCAACCACAAGGTATTTGGGTCATCGCGCGATGTCCACCGAATCCAGTCGCCGTGTTGCAATGGACGTTGATGACGTTGCTATTCTCCAAGTTAGTCAGCAGTCACGAACAGACCAGGTCGGGGACTCCATGCAGGCAACACGAGGTCAGACCTCGGATAACATGTCTGATGCAAGGCTGCTTCCGACGCGCTCTCCGAGGCCTAAAACAGGTGATAAGACGAATTAATCAACGTCCAGGCAGAGAAGCAGTCGAGAATCTATTGAGCATGCCAGGGAAACATTGGCCGAATTCATAGTGGAGAAATCCATGAATTGGGTGCCGTCTGCCGAGGGCTCCGGTCAATACGAACAGGGCGCCAGTGAAATGGCAATAATTCCGACTGGAGAGACCATTCGGGAGTATGTAGGGCATGAGACTGTGCGGGAATATACAGAAGAAATTAGCCAATCGTCGACGGTGAAGAGCAGCCAGACAACACTTAACAGCCCAGTGGCAAAAAGGACGATCTAGCCTCATTGGTGAACATTCCGCGGTCTGAAAATTGGGAGAATGTTCAAGAGTCCATGGAGGAATTCCACTCGTTGATCCAGAAGACCAATCAAGCCCCTGCTGAATTTGATCTCTAGACATTGAATGACGGTGTGCCGTCTGCCAGGTTAAACGGTCAATATGATGGCCAGGCTACACAGGCAATTCGAGGAGGAAAGAACGCTCCATAATCTGAGGAAGTTCAGATTGTACGGGACTGCACACAAGAAAATAGTAGTAGATCATCAACCCAGAAGACTACCCAGGCTTCATCCGACCTGGAGCATGTTATATCGACTGGTTTGGTATCGTCTTCCGAATCCTCACGTCAGGTGGCAGACGAGTCTCGCGATGTAAAAGTATTTTCAGATAAAGAGAGCGTAAATGAGTTTGTAGTCGCACAGATTGTGCAGGACTTCACAAACGAATTGACGCGGCTGCCCACACAGCTTTCAGCTGCGTCATTGGTGTTAGAAAGTCAAAAAGTTGGTGTTCATCATTATTTTCATTTCTTTATTCTTTTCAATATTATTTTTGTTATTCTCATAATTATTTCTATTTTCTTTTTGTTTCTCCTTTTATTGTATTGTTATCGTCGCGATGTTATGTTTATTGCATCGCCGATACTGTTTCCCTTTCTGTGACATGCGCGTGACTCGCGCGTGACAATCACTCGCGTTATCGTCAATCACGCGCGTCATATATGACGCGCGCGTGCATGAAAGCTTTTTCCCTGTATTTGCGTTTTCTCATGTATAATAGCAAAGAATAAGAATCATATTTTATCCTTTCCACTCATGATTTCAGTTTTCCCCACAATCTTTTGATCTAAAAATCATTCTAAAATCATATCACAACAATTGGAGACTGGAGAGCCAGACACTCTCGTTACATACAAAGAGTCCTTTCGCAAATGTGGCAGCCAGGGTACGAGAAGCTAGGAGACTGGTGTCAAAACCCTTCGTGATGGTCCTGGTGAGATCGTGTCGAAGTCGGACGAGATTTTTCAGGAGGCCATACAGAAATTCAGCGAGTCGTGGACACAGCAGAGTACCCGGGTATCGATGCAACAGAGCAACGAAACGACAGCGCAACTGACGGTGCAGACCTCAGCTGATGGACAATCGTTCCAATGGTCACGTGACGGTCACAGAGACGACTGACCCGTTTAATGATCAGGTGGGAGTGGAACTACCAGGTCCTGACGATAGGATAGGTGCAGGAGGAGATATAATTCACGCATCTACAATAGAAGAGGCTGTGCAAGAGTCCACAGCAGTGATTATTCAGCCACCAACCCAGCTGACCACAACGGGGAGTACTATTGTGGATTATGCATCAACAGAAAAGCGGAAATCTCATGATCGATCACGATTTGTTGTAATGTGTTTTAATGTATGTCAATAACTAACGATGATTGTGACTGATGATGGTCAGTTGCACATCGTTATAATACATTGGAATCTGTTGGAATACATTGTACATGTTGTGACAAGGGGTGGAAGGAGCGGGGCAAGATACGAAGGGAAAGGGTCAGAATTAGTAAAGAAGAGATTGCAATGAATGAAAGAATGGACTTACGCAATGGAGAACAACATACGGCCACATTGGGATGCATATACCCAGTCTTCAAGGAGAAGATGACGAGAAATTAGACAGGGTTTCCGATCAGGGTAGGATCCAGGTGTAGGCACTCACCGTCGAGGACGAAGATTTTGGAGCATAGCACAATTCAATGGATCGCGCGGCCGATGACGTGGAAGGGCAATCATAAGATAGGGTGCCGACCCTGCATCCGGATTGATAATGCCATTGCCATATTAGGAAAATGTTCTATTATCTTAGTACGACCAATTTATGTATAAAATCTCAGTAGATAGGATAACGGAAATAGAACCTTTCAGTCCCATCCACTCCTCTACCAACCGAGGCTTCAACCCAACATATACTCAAACTAATAGTACATAGATCAGAAATCTGCATATTCAAGGTCATCTTTTAAGTCACCCTCAGCCTGAATATCATCCTCAACGTGCCACTTTTCTTCTGCTTCCAGTGCATATACTTGTCTGTTCCCCATCTGTACCCATCAGTCCGATTCCTGCCCGACTCCCTCCATACATGTGCCTCCCCCTTTTATCAAAACAACACGAAGTTCTTACTGGACAAATCCGCCAATTTTTTCAACATCAAGACCAGATCTTCTCCCTCAATTATTGGCCATGCCGTTGGAGCATTGGGACAATGTACTCGATAGTGTTGACTGATACCAGCACGAGAGTAGCTGAATGAATTTTTTGAGAGCGGATCAAGTGGGGTGAGGAGCAAATGTTGGCTCAAGATTGGGATGGAATGCAGTTCGTCTGGGATCTTCCTCTATGACTGTGTATGTGATTTTGACTAGTATAGTTAAATATTTGAACTAAGCATCCGGGTACAACTCATTCCACATCTTGATGTCTTCATGTCATCTTCAAATATTGACGAAAGGCTTGTTGATCTGATACCTGTCCAGCGGCTTGGGACCAGTCGCCATATGGCCGTGCTAGACTATTCCCAATGTCGTAACTGACAGGAGTAAATCAACCGCAGAGAGCACGAACTGTTGTAAGGGGTGGAGTAGCCGGCCTCAGTGTGTTTACTTTGTAATATATGAGAGAATGTAAGCAGAGACCAATGGTCCAAGGTTCATATTCAGAGCCAGAAGGGACGACGGTGTCGACAGGAGAGATTGCACACTGTAGACTGGGAAAGAGTGCTACCAGGATCATGCATAAAGCTCGGTGTGACTGCATCCATGTGGTTTACGAGATCGTCTGAACATACCATCAGGATTAGTGTGTTGAACAAAGGGGCAGGGATCTGCGCACACCAAAGTTGGCATTGACCTCCAGAGTCCAAAATTCGTCCATCAAGAGTACCAGTTGGGTGCAAAGTGGCGAATGGTGGGTACTTGCCGTGATATCGCTGTGCTGTAGCATTCAAGGTCATGAGGGGCTATGAAAATCAACCTAAAAGGAGATGTTGGAAATGGAGCACAGGAAGTATTCAAAATGAATGGAGTACCCACTAACAACTTGCTGAAACTTGATGCTTGAGAAAGAACAAGGACAACAGTAGTTCAAGCTTCGTGTTCCGATTCAGAGGAGATGCAGACGAAGACGACGACTGAGAAAAGGAATGATTAATATGTGGCATTAATAGAGATGAATGGTGTATGGCCTACACGAGGTAGTAATTTCTTGGTGGGTATTTTTAGAGCAGATATGAGTGAGATGAGTGTTTCAATTGGTATCCCATGCTGTTTATTTTCTTGAGGATCATCGGTACGTGCTGTCTACCACCAGTAGTTCAGAGAAATAAGCTCACCTTGACAGGTTACCCCCGTCGATATTCGTCTACTTGAACCTTTTAGTATACGGTTATAACGGGTGATATGGTCCGGGGTCCACCCGTAGTCGTTATGAGTATCACTTGGTAAATCAAATGTTGTAACTGTCGAACATGTCTTTTCTTCAAATTTTCGTATTGCTATACCTAGACATTCTGTCTGTTAAGTCCGCGTGTCAGGCGCTTAGCTAGTACTTCCGAAGGGGTCTTCCGGGTTAGTGCGAAGGTCCGTAACGGGGCCGAAGACCGAGATCGGATCGGACGGACTACGGACGGAGACGGAGGCGCCGGGAGTTTAGGGTAGTTCGCGGAATAGATCAATCCGGTCACTGAGGTGTTCGAGGTCGAAGGGACTTGGCTTCAACTTATGTGTTGCGCCCTCCTCGATCGTCTGTCCCTAATTTCGGAAGGGAGGCGGGAGTTTACCGGAAACGAATCGGAAACTGGTGGGAGACTAAATCGATATTCGTACTAGCGAACAGTCCAGTCGACTGTCAGACTATATACATGTGGCTTATCCTTGTACTACTTTGCCGGTCATAAAACAAGGAGGAAAAGGAGTACAAGGGGTCAATAAGAAGGAAGAACAAGGGGGTAAGGTACGCGATGCTAGCGCGTCGGTTATCAAGATGCGGAATCCTATGTTACGGGAATCGGAATCGGACTAGTGGGGGTTCGGACGGATGTTACGGGAACGGGAACGGAAACGGGAAACGGAAACGGGAACGGGTCCGTACTTCGATGGTCGGGGAGGATTCGGAGACGGGGGTGGGTGATTGTGGGGGTTGGTGTGGGTTTGTTGGAGGCATGGGGCGTAACACTGTCAAGTATTCAAAGGAGATGGCCGTTTTTCAGTGTGAAGCCAGAGCTTTGCTAAGGCATTCCATGTTACTAATTCAAAGAGTAGTTCACGGATGATTGTGTCATTGGTGCCTCTAGCAAGCCATCAAAAACAGGTATGGCGCACTTGGTAGAAGATGAAGAATATCAACTTGCAGGAATCAGGGTGCTTACTTGAAGTAAGTCCTCAAAATCACGTCCTGCTAACTTCTTCATGGCTGACGCATTTGCATGAAAGCACCATATTGTTTTCCACGTCCAAAGGGTGTGATCAATCAATAGCTCATACACATAAGTAGTGTAGAAATAATATGAAAGTGAAAACCATACCGCTTATTTAACATTTGGACAGAGTCATTCCCTTGTGCATACAGGATCCTCATCAAATGTTTGAAAATTGATCGCATAATCAAAAATCACAAGTATGTTTCATTAACAGTTGTAATAACGTCCGCTACCAAGCATCGGGCACCAAAACTGCATCAGATGAGATGGAAAGGTACTTGGTGATTTCTGACCACCATTTCTTCATTTTTCTAGGTGTGCTGAAGTTTAGTGAATTGCAAAGCGACTCTAGGGTGATGGCTGAAGTGAATGAGGGAGGCTGAGCATAGTAGGAGCAAAATACACCAAATGAATTGGGATCTGTGTTGTAACAGGGGGTTTCTGAGGCATCTGATACAGAATCACCATTGATATCCATTCTTACAGTGCAACAAGTGTTTATTCCTGGATCTATAATGCCACTGATGGCAGCAGCGGCAAGTTCCTCTTGTTCTGAGTCAAGTGCCAGATCAGCTACAAGGGGTATTTCATCTCAGAAACATGCAGGCAACTGATGCACATCTTTAGAGCACTGGGGACAGCCAAATGGGTATTTATCAGGCCCAATGGGTTCCAAGCAAGGCTCTGTGGGCCTACAGTTATGAAACTTTATTTGATAATGTGTCAGAATCAAGAAATAATGTCAAATTTACTTACGGGTGGTAAGATGATGGTCAATCATTGACCAATTCGAACAGAAGATTGATCATTAGCCTCATCTTGTAATAGGGAACTGTCCTGCAGCTCATAAATGGTATCAGTGGTTGGATTATGAAAAATTGGTTCTGTAAGATCCAAATTGCTAGGTCCCAGTGCATTGAGCCTGTTCCAATGGAGTTCTTGGTATTTGGTACAATGGGCATGGTTTCCTCCATATGCCCGACGGTTACTGGGGAGGTCTTTCCTGGACCCCAGACATACTAAAGGCATGAGTGCACGATTATGCACTGGGGTTATGCTCACCTGGTATTGTTGGCCGCTAACAGGCCTGTTCAAGAGAAGTTATTTCTACAAAGTTCATGATCACGTTCCATTCCGGACTTCTGAACATGAGCAAACGCATATTCTGGATGGACCACCCTGCAAATCCAGCCTAATTAAGCTACCGTGTGAACGACGCATGTGAAAGGGTGTCTCTGTCATCCGCGTCCTCGCATGATTCGCTGTGGCATCGAAGACGATCTACCCAAATACAGTCTTTCATTCTGAACGGGAAATGACAGCCTGGGCGACTCTTTTGTCTTGGGGGTCATTGGAATCACAACTTGCAAATGCTGTGACCGGAACTACACACAGATCCGATATTCCACATTTCCGATATTCAATGTAGAGGAGGTATGATCATTGTCGCCCATATGGCCGACCCATCCGGAACCGGTAACACCCCGGCCGGAGCAAGTTCCCGTCGCGCAGACGCGAGGCCGTAAGTCACGCCAGGGTGCTGCTGTCGGTAAATCTCCACCCGCTGTTGTGCTACTGGCATGTCAAACTGTAACCCCTAGGCTTCACTCGTGCCTTCTTCAAGCTCATCAACTCCGATTATTCACATAAGCCACATCTGTCTTTTCGGTCTCATGCCAAGCACTTGTTTGCAAATAGTGTTTCTGTTTAACACAGGTTATTGTCCCCAAACAAGTCTCGCCTCTCATCAAAGTCACACCCATTAGAGGGTGGGCACAATGGCACTGGCGATAAGATTGGCAAATTTCTGGAGGCTTAGACGAAGCAGTGGCATTATCGCCAGGCAGCGATTCATTCTTCTCTCCGGTGCTTGGCCTCATGCATCAGATCCTGATCACGCTTACTCCCAATGTCTTCAACTTACCATTGTATGCCTCTAAAATTACAAGTGTTGTCTTCCCCATCTTTACGACATGTCGATCAGTCACCAAGTTTGGTAATGAAGTAGGCCAATAAACGGTGCAGTGCATTTGAAGCAGCACAAACACGATAAAACATCAACTTCCTTCTTCAAACAGAAATTGACTAGCACTCTCACGCTCGACACAGCCCTCGGTATGTCATCCCCATTGGCAGGAGAACCACTTTTGTTTGTAATGTTACGTAAGACCTAGCCGGCAATTTGGCGACTCGGGCGCAAAGTTGATGACCCAATCGAGGGAAACGCAGAGATTGCGATCTGCTAAAGGACATAAAGGAAATCACATGGTGGATGAGAATCGAAATAGGTATGATCATCAAATAGAATGCGGGCACTAGGAATCATGAATAAAAAGGGTCCAGGCTTCTTCCATCGTTGCCAATTGAAGCAAACTCTGACACACACTGGACTTCGCTATGTCACCCACATCGGCAGTGAGGGAACCACTTTGATTTGTAACCTTAAGACCTAGCCGACAATTTGCCGACTCGAGCGGAAAGCCGATCACCCAATCGAGGGAAACGCAGAGATTGCGAGTTGCTAAAGGACAGCAAGGATGAGAATCGAAATAGGTATGATCATCTATATTGAAGGGAATGCGGGCACTGGGAATGTCGTAACCCTGCTTAGATCCATGAACAAAAAGGGTCCAGGCTCTTCCATCATTGCCAATTGGGTATTCCGAACTCCGACAGACACGAGCGGGAGCAATTAGAACGCCGATTTTTCTTTGGAAGGGACGGTCTCCCGCGTAAACATTATCCTGGAGGAGCAACAAGTATCCGCGAATAACATTCCGTGTGAGTTCCCGAATTTCTGCCAGCACACAATGTCACAGAACCTCACGCCAACGTGAAACTGGCTTCCGACGTCAAGCCAGAGATGTGTCGCGCCATCATTATATCCGACCAATTTAATTCCCCTGACCGAATCATTCCGATCTCGCTTCTAATGCAAATTAAATCATTTCAGGTCAGAAGTTCATTTTTTCAAGCCTTTGGACACCTCTGGCACACGCGCGGTCTAGAAGCATCGAGGAAGACCTTGGCAAATGTTTTTTCACAGCTATGAGTTTCACCGATTCCAGGTACTTGTAAATTTGAAATTGAATACAAGGAGCATGCCACAGCTATATAATCTCACTGAGCTCGTCTTGTTTCACTCAGACAAAATGTGCAGTCTACCAGTCCAACCAGCGAACAACTCCTTTTTTGCCTCGGTGGCATTGCCCTCCTTTGCTATACAGCCTGCAGCCCCCGCCCCCGCCCCCGTTGTCGTTCCCGCCAGCGGGTCATGTGTCGTTACGACCGCGGAGCCTGCCATCACCTATCCACCTGAGGGCACCAAGGTCGAGTATACCTACGCCTCCTACAAAGAGCAGATCTCCAAGTATATCCTCAACCTCTCCCCGAAAAACCCTAGCAGTTGGACGCTTTCCCTGCCTATCCCTACCACTACCACGATCGCAAAGCCCGTGCTGACATCCTTCACGTACATCATCAAATACGCAACCACTCACGATGCAGGAAATTCTACCGTGCAAACCGATGTCGTTCTTACTACCACTTCTTGTTCCCACGGTATCCTTACCAATTCAACTGACCTCGGCGTCTATCGCAACGGGCCTGGGTACGGACCTCGAATCGTCGACGACTCCAAGGCGCTGGCTGTCTCCTCAACTTCCGCCATCAAATGCAATGGCGGGACCTCCCAATGGAGCCACTACCTCGACCACAAGCGCCTCATTCCCAACGTGCGAGTCATTGAGGCCGCCAACCTCTATCTCAATTTCCACGTACACGAATACCCCTCTCCCGACACTCTTCGATGCTTGACCATCGAGGTCTCCGCTACGTGGTCTGACATCCCCGCGCATCACACTGCTGAGGAGTTGGCAGAGGAGGAGAGGAAGAAAAAAGAGGCTGCTGAGGAGGAGAGGAAGAAACAAGAGGCTGCTGCTGAGGAGGAGAGGAAGAAAAAGGAGGCTGCTGAGGA